>CM054060.1:240630655-240914939 GCA_028641055.1 Alopecurus myosuroides | reverse complement strand
TCATTAGCTTGTAGAAAGGCAATGCTTGCTCGCCCAGCCTCGCAATGAATCTGCTTAGAGCGGCTAGTCATCCTGCGAGCTGCTGCACACCGCGTAGATTAGTTGGCTCCTTCATTGTCAGGATTGCTTGGATTTTCTCCGGGTTGGCTTCAATTCCTAGAGCAGAAACCAGGTACCCGAGAAGTTGTCCTGCAGGGACGCCAAAGACGCACTTGGTCGGGTTGAGCTTGATTCGATACGCGTTCAACGCGTCGAATGTTTCCCTGATGTCATCGAGGAGCGTATCCTCTACTCGAGTCTTGATGACGATGTCGTCAACATACTGTAACACCTGGGGTGTTCCCCCTAAGTTAGAAAGTTGGTTGCTTTCCTTTTGCTTTGCATCACATGCATCATATGCATCGCACCATGTTTTCAAAACAACTCAAAAATTCAAACCAATTTAAACTTTTAAAACATGTCCAAAATTTCCAATTAAAAGTTGCAAACTAAACAACTCAAATTGTTTTTCGATAGTTTGAAGTTGAATTTATTTAAATTGCTTGTTAATAAAAATTCCCTTTTATTAACACCCAAATGGTAATTTCAAATTCAAATCAAATCCATCCATACTTGGCATGTTCCAAATGTGGGTTTAGAAATTAAAATCTTGCAAAAAATTAAATTCAATAAGTTTTCATAATTGTTTGAGTTTATGGAATAAAATTGTTTAAAAATCAAATCCTTATGAAATACTATTGGAAATTCAAATAGCAACTTAAAAATCAAATTAATATTTCAAATATTTGGACATAATGTTAACATTGCTTTGACTTACTGTTTTGCAAAATTAATAAAATTTATTCATAAAATAAAAACCCAGACCCTATTCTTATCTCTCTCTCTCTCTCTCTTTTCTACAAAAAAAATGTGCAAACAAAAATTAAAAAAAAAACAACAAAGAGAGAGAGAGCAGCCAAGGGAGAGGCAGGCCAGCCCACCAGCCCATTTTTCCCCTCTAGCCCACCTACACCCCCCTTTTCTTTTCCCCCACCTGGCCAAGCCCACCCCGAAACACCCACCTTCCCCTCTTCTCCCAGCCCACCACACCACCTAGGCCCGCCTACTCCTTCTTCCTCGTACGGCACTGCATCGACAATGTCCACGTTGCCTCTTCCTGTATTCGACGGCCACTGCTCCATCCTCCACCTCCATAAAGCACCACTACCCCCTCCTGCTCGCCCTAACCCCTAGCCCTAGACCCCTCCCCATCCTCCGCCGCCGTCCCTCTCTGTTCCCCCCTTCCTCTGTTCTGTACCGAGAGAGGGAGTGGCAGTAGCAGGCCGCCGTCGCCGTGCCTCGTCGCCACGGTCCTCCTCGAGCAGCGCCGGCCACGGGAACGGAACCGCCGCGACGTCCTCCGCCTCTACGCCTCCACGGCCATCCCCGGAGACCTCGACGCCACCGCCCCCGTCCACGTCCGCGCCTTTACCTGAACCTCTCCGCCGCCTTCTGCTTCCTCGACGGCAGCAGGTGAGCGTCCCTGTCCTCCTTCCTCTCTGTCTCCCTCGCACACGCTACACGCACACTAGCACATCCATGTTGCTGCAAGTACACACAGGGACTCCGCCAACTCGTGATCGCCGCCGATCATCTTCTCTGTTTCCCTCCCATGGCCAAAGACTGAACCTTGTCTGTAAAAATCCAGTTAAACTCGAGGTATCACCTCTTATTCAGTCAGCCTCGTGGTGTATCACCAAACGGATCTCACCCCAGTGGCAAGGGCTCTGCGCGCGCGCCGCGAGGGCGAGGGATCGAGTCCCAGCAGCCGCAGTTCTGTGGCATTTTTGCCATCTTTTTCCACGCGGACCCCCTGGCCCACACATCATTGACCCACACGGCCACATAACCGCGCACCCACGCCACTGTGGCACCACGCTGGCCGTGGCCCACTGTCAGCCAGCGTGGGTGGCACTGCCTCTGTGGATATGCCCTGTCCCATTTCTTTTAAATGGTATTTTTGAACCTAAATTTTGTAAAATTAATATCTTCATCATTTTAACTTCAAATTGCACAAATAAAATATGCATCCCAATCAGAAAATCATGAACTTTTCAAATATGCTTTTTGTTTACTGTTTTGAACATTCCAAATCAATTCAAAAATTCAAATTCAAACACCTCTTTTGAATTTGATTAAATTCATAACTAATTCAACTTTAATTCAAATGACCCATATAAAATATGTTTTCCATCCAAAATTTCATGCTCTTTCCAAATATAACATTTGTTTTCTGTTTTGGATAAATAAAATTAATGCAATTACTTAATGCTTTAATTAAATCATTTAAAAGGTGAAATTCATAAATTGCCCAATTAAATTCCAATTTCAACAAATAGAATATGTTTTCCACTCAAAATGAAACCACCTTTCTGACTATCAACTTTGTTTTGCAATTTGAACAATTAAAATTAATGTCATTTGAAAATGCCTTAATTAATTAATTAAAAAGTCCTAATTAATAACTTTCACATGCTTGCTCCAAATTGAAAACCCAAAACATGAAATCCATCCAAAATGAAATGCTACACTTGAATAACAACTTTGTTTTCTGTTTTGAATAATTTAAATTGCTGAAAACAACTATTTCTAATTTAAGGCATTTAAAATTGTCAAATTAATAACTTGCTCATTTTAAATCCAAATTCAATAAATGAAATATGTTTTCCATCTAAAATTTTGTGTTCTTTCCAAATATAAATTTTGTTATCTGTTTTGAACAATTAAAATGGGTGAAAACAACAAATGCTTGTGTAAATCATTTAAGAAGCCAAATTTCAGAACTTAATAAATAAAATTTCTAAACTTAGTAAAACAACTTTCAAATTGAAGCTATTGTTATTTTCTCATTGTTTTCCTCATCCATGCATCATTCTAATCAACTTTCATATGATGGTTATTTGTAGATTATTTAATTCAACCTTAATTCATGGGATTTTCCATATGCAATCCAAATTGCATATGAGCCCATTTAAATATGTTTATCATGTCAACTAGTTTATCTTGATGCATCCTTAAACTTGTCATGCATCCATATCTTGATCATGCTGGATCTTTTGCCGTAGAAGTAATTGTTGCATCCGGTGTTTGTTCGAGGTTCGTTGCTTCTTCGCGGATAGGACGTTGAGATCATGTGAGCAACGACAAGTTCTGCGGATGTACCTCTACTTGCTGGATCTCAGGCAAGTATACTCACTTGCTGCCAAATGGCTGCCTTTCATCACTTGTTACCGATTCTTTCCGTTGTTCTTATGCTAGCCTTATGATTCGATGCTTGTGTCTCGATCCTATCATATTGTTTACCTTGCAGCCATGATATAGCCTTCCTCCCACTTCCTATTAACTGTTGTTTGTTTACCCTGTTGGCCCTTGTGTCGTAGTTGCATGCTTAGTGTTGTTTGCGCTCAAGTCTCGTTGTCCGTATTATCACCTGTTTAGTTTGATAGTTGGGTTTCAATTCAATCAACAACATGTTACTGTTTTGGGTAATAATAATTTGATGATAAGGCACCGGCAGGAGGCCCGGCGTGGTTTTGAGGCCTGCTAGTGTCGACCCTAATTAGGAAAAGGGTCTTGTCTACTGATCCATGATGAGCGCACTAACCGCATGTGGGAAGCGAGTATGGGCGCCCCCCGCAATTCTGATTCGATTCGCATCTCGTCCAAATCGCCTCATTTAGTTCGGGTTTTCCATTTGCCGCATGCATATGCAGGTGCGAACCCTTGGTGCCAGGGTGGAACTTTTGTAGTCGGCATTTAGGGAGACACGTTCTTAGAGTGCTATGAGGGTCCCCTTTTCTTCGTGGGGCTTTATTAGCCGTGCGCTCAACTGCACGGGGTTCTTTGGGCTTGATGCGAAGAAGAGTTGGGTTGTGTTGAGTGCCTCGCTTGGTGGAAGGGTCTTTCCATCTGGCGGGTCATTCTTACGTGTACGGCCAAATTGGTGCATCCCTGCAGGGTTAAATCTTCTCGAGAAGCCGTGTTGTCCGCGGTTATGGATGACTTGGTGAATGTGCTGGCTAACAAGTACTTAGACAACTTACACTTAACGATGATAACTTGACTAGTAATATAGATTACCTCCACCATAAAAATGAATGTCACCTTAATCAACCGTGTGAGTTTCCTTGGGTTGCTTCCTTAGTAGGGGGTAAGACTGGATGGGTATTGTTTGGTGAGTAGTTGTAGTTGGTTCTGATACGCTCTCTTATCCCTTTCTTTTAGCCGAAAGTTGTAGCACGTCCCTTTAGTTTGTTAGTGCTGCCCGCTGCCGCTTCTTTGCAAGAATCCCTTCCTTCCGTTGTACCCAAAGTATTTGTATCTGGTGACGATTGGTTACGCTGGTATCTTGTGAGTATGGTTTATCCACTTGCCAGTACTTAACAGTACTGACCCACGAATCCTTTTCGTGGCTGCATATTCCACATTGCGGTCAACAGGTTTTGTAACACCTGGGGTGTTACCCTAAGTAGAAAGTGTTTGTTTTTCTTTTTTGCTTTGCATGCATCATAAGCATGGCATGTCTGTTTTCAAAACAACTCAAAATTCAAAAACCACATTAAACCATCAAACATTTTCCAAAATTTTCCAATTTAAAAATTGCAACCAAACAACTCCAATTGTTTCCAATAGTTTGAAGTTGATTTGTTTAAATTGCTTGTTAAATCAAAACCCCTTTAATCAACACCCTAAATGGCAAAATTCAAATTCAAATCCACTCAATCATAATGGGCATGATCCAATTGTGGTTCAAACACTAAAATTTTGCAAACAATTAAAATTCAATAAATGTTTTCATAATTGTTGAGTTCATTGAATAAATTTTTTTTGAAAAATCAACTCCTTATGATTACTAATGGAAATTCAAATCACAATTTAAAAATCCAATTAATAATTCAAAGTTTGAAATCAATGCTAGCATTTACTTTTACTTTCTGTTTTGAAAATTAATAAAAATATTGCATACAATGAACACCCTCAAACCCTATTTGAAAAATTCAACTAACAATTTTAAATCAAATTAAAACTTTCAAACCTGTGAAATTAATGTTAACTTTTGCTTTAATTGCTGTTTTGGAAAATTAACACAAATAATTCCTAAAAGGAGAAGCCTATTTCTTTTCTATCTCTCTTTCCTTTCTCATCCTTTACAACAAAAATATTCATAAGGAAAAAAAAAGAATAGAAAAGGGAGAGGAGAGAGGCATCCCATTTCTTTTCCCTCAGCCCACCACTTCCAGCCCGATACCCTTCCACCTGTTGTCGTCTTCCTCCCCCCCTACGTCATCTCTGTACGACAGCAGCAGCGTCGTCGATCGTCTCCCCCCTCCACCGATGGCCTGCCGTACTAGCTCCTCTCCCCCCATAAAGCATCCACAGCCACCCCTCTGCCCTAGCCTCGCTAACCCTAGCCTCCTCCTGCGCTGCCATCGCTCCTCTCCTTCCTTCCCCCCCAAGTTCTTCTGTTCTGAAAACCCCAACCGAGCACCACTGCCTCCCCATAGCCCCGATCGCCACGGCCACCTCGAGGAGCATCTGGTTCGGGGAATGGAACCGCGGTGTTGTCCTGTACCTCCCCGTTCCCTCGACGCTTGCTGCGAGCAGCCGGGATGGCCGCGCCGTCGCCGGCAAGACCTCGCCGTGGCTGCACCTCGGCAGCAGCTCGCCTTCCTCGACAACAGACCGCGGTGAGCCTCTGATCCTCCTTCCCTCTCCCTTCCGCTCCTGCACATCACCCTGCCCACCTCCACGCGATGGTCATGCAAGCACAAGCACCACCACGAAGCTGTCGATCTCCGTCTGTCGCTGCCGATCGTGTTCACTGCTCGCTGACTGAATGTTTCTGACGGAAATTCAGTTAAACAGCAGGGGGTCGCCTCTTATTCCCCCGCGCCTCTATCCTATCACAAGCCCTGCCTCACCCCAGTGGCAGTGAACCTGCGCGCCCACCGCGAGAGCGGGGGATCGAGTCCCCGCTCGGGGATTTCCCCATCCTTTTTTCCCCTACCGCGTTGCGCTGCGGTCCCCGCGGGTCATAGACCCCTGCTGCCACCTCACAGTGCACCCGCCTCGTTGGCACGCCACAGGGGCACGGGCCCGCACGGCAGCGGCTCAGGCCAGGGGGCACTGGGTGCACAACGCCCCAGGGGCCCCTCTGCGATTCTAATTCTTTCTTTAGGCCCCTGTTTTTACAGATTAGCCCCCAAACTTAAAATGAACATAACTTTTATTTTCCAAACTCAAATAATAAAAATAAAATATGTTTTCTGCCCCAAATTTAATACTATATCTAACTACATCATTTGTTTTCTGTTTTGCACATTTCAAACTGTTTCAAATTTCAAATTCAAACAATTCATTTAAAATTTGGTTAAATCCATAAGTAATTCATACTTAATTCAAATAACACAAATAAAATATGTTTTTCAATCCAAATTCATTGTACTTTCTGTTTATCAACTTTGTTTTGCATTTTGGGCAATTAAAATTAATGTTATTTAATAATCCTTAAATTGGTTAATTAAATGGCATAATTAATAACTTGCAAATGGTTGCTCCAAATTAAATACTCCAAACATTAATTTCATCCAAAATCACATGCCACACTTGAATATCAACTTTTTTTTCTGGTTTGCAACAATTAAATTGGATATTTGCTTCACCTTCTAGTTGATGCAATTAAATTGATAACATGCTTAATTAAATCATTTAAACTTGTTTTTCCAACAAATAAAATATGTTTTCCATGCCATTTTGAACCACCTTTTCAAATATAAATTTTGTTTCATGTTTTGGATAATTAAAATTGCTTAAATAATTTAAATCATTTAAATTTGCTAAATTCATAACTTGCTCAAATTAAATTATTTTTGAACTAATAAAATATGTTTTCAAACCAGAAAAACATAACCTTTTCAAATATGAATTTGAATTTATGTCTTGAACAAATAAAATCCAAAGAAAATTCATACTTGAATTAAATTCAATTAAATCTTGTTTAAACTTGTTTAATTCATAAGTAATTCTTTCTAATTCCTTTTTCAATATTTGAAGCATGTAATCCACCTAAAATTTTGTGTTCTAATAAAATATGAACCTTGCTATATGTTTTGAACAATTTGAATGGGTGAAAACAACAAATGCTTGTTTGACACCTTTAAGTAACCAAAATTCCCAACACTTAAGAAGTGAATTTCAAAATGGGTAAACCTTATTCCCAATTGGCTCTATTGTTGTTATTTTGTTGTTTTCCTCATCCATGCATCATACTAATCCACTTTCACCTATTGGTTAGTTGTAAGAAAATTGTTTCAACCATAACTCATGGGCTTTTCATATGCAACTCAAATTGCATATGGGTCCATTTAAACATGTTATCAAGTCAACTAGTTTATTTCTATGCATCCATTTAACTTGTCATGCATCCATATCTTGATCATGCTGGATCTTTGCCGTAGTAGTAATTGTTGCATCCGGTGTTTGTTCGAGGTTCGTTGCTTCTTCCCGGATAGGACGTTGAGATGATGTGAGCAACGACAAGTTCTACTACCTTGCTGGATTCCAGGCAAGTATACTCACTTGCTGCCAAATGGCTGCCTTTCATCACTTGTTACCGATTCTTTTCGTTGTTCTTATTCTAGCCTGTTGATACGATGCTTGTGTCTCGATCCTATTATTGTTTACCTTGCAGCCATGATATAGCCTTGTCCTTCCACTTCCTATTACTGTTGTTTGTTTACCTTGTTGGCCCTCGTGTCGTAGTTGCATGCTTAGGGCTGTTTGCGCTCAAGTCTTGTTGTCCGTCTTATCACCTGTTTAGTTGATAGCTGGGTTTCCATTCAATCAACAACACGATAATGCTTTGGGTAATGATAATTTGATGATAAGGCACCGGTAGGAGGCCCGGCGTGGTTTTGAAGCCTGCTAGTGTCGACCCTAATTAGGAAAACGGTCTTGTCTACTGATCCATGATGAGCGCACTAACCGCATGTGGGAAGCGAGTATGGGCGCCCCCCTCAACTTGATTCGATTCGCATCTCGTCCAAATCACCAAACTTAGTTCGAGCTTTCCATTTGATGCACGCATATGCAGGTACGAACCCTTGGCGCCAGGGTGGAACTTTTGTAGTCGGCATTTAGGGCGGCATGGTCTTCCAGTGCTATGAGGGTCCCCTTTTCTTCGTGGGGCTCGATTAGCCGCGCACGCACAGCACGTGGTGCTTTGGGCTTGATGCGAAGCAGAGTTGGGTTGTGTTGGGTACCTCGCTTGGTGGGTTGATCCCCCGTCTGGCGGGTTATTCTTACGTGTACGGCCAAATTGGTGCACCCCTGCAGGGTTAAATCTTCTCGAGAAGCCGTGTTTTCCACGGTTATGGTTAACTTGGTGAAAGTACTGGCTAACAAGTACTCAAAACAACTTACATCCAACTAATGCTAATTTTGACTAGTAATAGTCTTATTGACACAATAACTTGATCCATCATTAATCCCACAGTGTGTGTTATCCTTGGGTTGCTTCCTTAGTAGGGGGTGACATTGGATGGGTTTGTTTGGTGGATAGTTGTAGTTGGTTCCGATACGCTATCTTATAACCCTCTTTTAGCCGGATGTTGTAGTGATTTTCTGTAGTTGGTTAGTGCAGCCCGCTGCCGCTTATTTGCAATAATCCCTTCCTTTCCGTTGAACCCAAAGTATTTGTATCTGGTGATGATTGGTTACGCTGGTATCTTGTGAGTATGGTTTATCCACTTGCCAGTACTTAACCGTACTGACCCACGAATTCTTTTTCGTGGCTGCATATTCAACATTGCAGTCAACAGGTTTGAAGTCTGACTACGTTAGCTTGGGAATCCCTCCGGCTTGGCCTGAGCAGGGATTGGACGCTCTCGGTTATCTTCAGGACTCTTAGTCCAATTTGGATCTTGTCCGTAGGCGGACACTATGTTGTTTCTTCCGCTGTTATTTGGATCTTTGTATTGTATCAGTTGTATCCCTGACTCGTTTGAGTCATCTTGTATATATCTTTTCTGTTGTCGTTGTGGATTATTCGTGAACTATTGTAATGTTATCACAAGTGGCAACCTGGAAACGGTTATTATGTGGATTTTGGCGGGAATGCTGAAATCTGTATAGTGCCCGATCTCGGGGCGTCACAAATGGTATCAGAGCCTTGGTTCCGATTCCCGATATTGTTTCGATACGAATGGTTATCGAAGCAACGGGTCCGCAAAGCCTGTAGGATAACCTCGCTAACGGTCGTTGTTTCTAGAGTGTCAAAAACTATTTCTGTTAAAACTATTTTTGGAAATATCTCAATAGGATTCTTGTTTCCTCCTTATCCCTATTCTATTTCCCCTCCCATCTTATTTGTTTTGGAGTCTCCCCCCTTGTCTATCTCTCAAAGTGTTAGGATCCTACGTGGGTGGACATTTTCTGAGCCTTTAACCTAATAGGTCGATCATCGGAAGATTCCTGGTGGAAGAACATCGTCATCACTCCGAGCAAGAATCCCTTGTTAGTGGTGTCGAGGAGATCAACTGGAAGCCTGAAGAATCGATAGTCGAACTTCTTTCCCCTCCCGGGTTTGCAAGTGGATTGCGAGGGCGCAATCCCTTGTTAGTGGTGTCGTCTGTAACACCTGGGGTGTTACCCTAAGTAGAAAGTGTTTGTTTTTCTTTTTTGCTTTGCATGCATCATAAGCATGGCATGTCTGTTTTCAAAACAACTCAAAATTCAAAAACCACATTAAACCTTCAAACATTTTCCAAAAATTTCCAATTTAAAAATTGCAACCAAACAACTCCAATTGTTTCCAATAGTTTGAAGTTGATTTGTTTAAATTGCTTGTTAAATCAAAACCCCTTTAATCAACACCCTAAATGGCAAAATTCAAATTCAAATCCACTCAATCATAATGGGCATGATCCAATTGTGGTTCAAACACTAAAATTTTGCAAACAATTAAAATTCAATAAATGTTTTCATAATTGTTGAGTTCATTGAATAAAAATTGTTTGAAAAATCAACTCCTTATGATTACTAATGGAAATTCAAATCACAATTTAAAAATCCAATTAATAATTCAAAGTTTGAAATCAATGCTAGCATTTGCTTTTATTTTCTGTTTTGAAAATTAATAAAAATATTGCATACAATGAACACCCTCAAACCCTATTTAAAAAATTCAACTAACAATTTTAAATCAAATTAAAACTTTCAAACCTGTGAAAATAATGTTAACTTTTGCTTTAATTGCTGTTTTGGAAAATTAACACAAATAATTCCTAAAAGGAAAACCCTATTTCTTTTCTATCTCTCTTTCCTTTCTCATCCTTTACAACAAAAATATTCATAAGGAAAAAAAAAGAATAGAAAAGGGAGAGGAGAGAGGCAGCCCATTTCTTTTCCCTCAGCCCACCACTTCCAGCCCGATACCCTTCCACCTGTTGTCGTCTTCCTCCCCCCCTACGTCATCTCTGTACGACAGCAGCAGCGCCGTCGATCGTCTCCCCCCTCCACCGATGGCCTACCGTACTAGCTCCTCTCCCCCCATAAAGCATCCACAGCCACCCCTCTGCCCCTAGCCTCGCTAACCCTAGCCTCCTCCTGCGCCGCCATCGCTCCTCTCCTTCCTTCCCCCCCCCCCAAGTTCTTCTGTTCTGAAAACCCCAACCGAGCACCACTGCCTCCCCATAGCCCCGATCGCCACGGCCACCTCGAGGAGCATCTGGTTCGGGGAATGGAACCGCGGCGTTGTCCTGTACCTCCCCGTTCCCTCGACGCTTGCTGGGAGCAGCCGGGATGGCCGCGCCGTCGCCGGCAAGACCTCGCCGTGGCTGCACCTCGGCAGCAGCTCGCCTTCCTCGACAACAGACCGCGGTGAGCCTCTGATCCTCCTTCCCTCTCCCTTCCGCTCCTGCACATCACCCTGCCCACCTCCACGCGATGGTCACGCAAGCACAAGCACCACCACGAAGCTGTCGATCTCCGTCTGTCGCTGCCGATCGTGTTCACTGCTCGCTGACTGAATGTTTCTGACGGAAATTCAGTTAAACAGCAGGGGGTCGCCTCTTATTCCCCCGCGCCTCTATCCTATCACAAGCCCTGCCTCACCCCAGTGGCAGTGAACCTGCGCGCCCACCGCGAGAGCGGGGGATCGAGTCCCCGCTCGGGGATTTCCCCATCCTTTTTTCCCCTACCGCGTTGCGCTGCGGGCCCCGCGGGTCATAGACCCCTGCTGCCACCTCACAGTGCACCCGCCTCGTTGGCACGCCACAGGGGCACGGGCCCGCACGGCAGCGGCTCAGGCCAGGGGGCACTGGGTGCACAACGCCCCAGGGGCCCCTCTGCGATTCTAATTCTTTCTTTAGGCCCCTGTTTTTACAGATTAGCCCCCAAACTTAAAATGAACATAACTTTTATTTTCCAAACTCAAATAATAAAAATAAAATATGTTTTCTGCCCCAAATTTAATACTCTATCTAACTACATCATTTGTTTTCTGTTTTGCACATTTCAAACTGTTTCAAATTTCAAATTCAAACAATTCATTTAAAATTTGGTTAAATCCATAAGTAATTCATACTTAATTCAAATAACACAAATAAAATATGTTTTTCAATCCAAATTCATTGTACTTTCTGTTTATCAACTTTGTTTTGCATTTTGGGCAATTAAAATTAATGTTATTTAATAATCCTTAAATTGGTTAATTAAATGGCATAATTAATAACTTGCAAATGGTTGCTCCAAATTAAATACTCCAAACATTAATTTCATCCAAAATCACATGCCACACTTGAATATCAACTTTGTTTTCTGGTTTGCAACAATTAAATTGGATATTTGCTTCACCTTCTAGTTGATGCAATTAAATTGATAACATGCTTAATTAAATCATTTAAACTTGTTTTTCCAACAAATAAAATATGTTTTCCATGCCATTTTGAACCACCTTTTCAAATATAAATGTTGTTTCATGTTTTGGATAATTAAAATTGCTTAAATAATTTAAACCTTGTTTAAATCATTTAAATTTGCTAAATTCATAACTTGCTCAAATTAAATTATTTTTGAACTAATAAAATATGTTTTCAAACCAGAAAAACATAACCTTTTCAAATATGAATTTGAATTTATGTCTTGAACAAATAAAATCCAAATAAAATTCATACTTGAATTAAATTCAATTAAATCTTGTTTAAACTTGTTTAATTCATAAGTAATTCTTTCTAATTCCTTTTTCAATATTTGAAGCATGTAATCCACCTAAAATTTTGTGTTCTAATCAAATATGAACCTTGCTATCTGTTTTGAACAATTTGAATGGGTGAAAACAACAAATGCTTGTTTGACACCTTTAAGTAACCAAAATTCCCAACACTTAATAAGTGAATTTCAAAATGGGTAAACCTTATTCCCAATTGGTTCTATTGTTGTTATTTTGTTGTTTTCCTCATCCATGCATCATACTAATCCACTTTCACCTATTGGTTAGTTGTAAGACAATTGTTTCAACCATAACTCATGGGCTTTTCATATGCAACTCAAATTGCATATGGGTCCATTTAAACATGTTATCAAGTCAACTAGTTTATTTCTATGCATCCATTTAACTTGTCATGCATCCATATCTTGATCATGCTGGACCTTTGCCGTAGTAGTAATTGTTGCATCCGGTGTTTGTTCGAGGTTCATTGCTTCTTCCCGGATAGGAAGTTGAGATGATGTGAGCAACGACAAGTTCTGCTACCTTGCTGGATTCCAGGCAAGTATACTCACTTGCTGCCAAATGGCTGCCTTTCATCACTTGTTACTGATTCTTTCCGTTGTTCTTATTCTAGCATGTTGATACGATGCTTGTGTCTCGATCCTATTATTGTTTACCTTGCAGCCATGATATAGCCTTGTTCTTCCACTTCCTATTACTGTTGTTTGTTTACCTTGTTGGCCCTCGTGTCATAGTTGCATGCTTAGGGCTGTTTGCGCTCAAGTCTTGTTGTCCGTCTTATCACATGTTTAGTTGATAGCTGGGTTTCCATTCAATCAACAACATGATAATGCTTTGGGTAATAATAATTTGATGATAAGGCACCGGCAGGAGGCCCGGCGTGGTTTTGAAGCCTGCTAGTGTCGACCCTAATTAGGAAAAGGGTCTTGTCTACTGATCCATGATGAGCGCACTAACCGCATGTGGGAAGCGAGTATGGGCGCCCCCCTCAACTTGATTCGATTCGCATCTCGTCCAAATCACCACACTTAGTTCGGGATTTCCATTTGATGCACGCATATGCAGGTACGAACCCTTGGCGCCAGGGTGGAACTTTTGTAGTCGGCATTTTAGGGCGGCGTGGTCTTCCAGTGCTATGAGGGTCCCCTTTTCTTCGTGGGGCTCGATTAGCCGCGCACGCACAGCACGTGGTGCTTTGGGCTTGATGCGAAGCAGAGTTGGGTTGTGTTGAGTACCTCGCTTGGTGGGTTGATCCCCCGTCTGGCGGGTTATTCTTACGTGTACGGCCAAATTGGTGCACCCCTGCAGGGTTAAATCTTCTCGAGAAGCCGTGTTTTCCGCGGTTATGGTTAACTTGGTGAAAGTACTGGCTAACAAGTACTCAGAACAACTTACATCCAACTAATGCTAATTTTGACTAGTAAAGTCTTATTGACACAATAACTTGATCCATCATTAATCCCACAGTGTGTGTTATCCTTGGGTTGCTTCCTTAGTAGGGGGTGACATTGGATGGGTTTGTTTGGTGGATAGTTGTAGTTGGTTCCGATACGCTATCTTATCCCCCTCTTTTAGCCGGATGTTGTAGTGATTTTCTGTAGTTGGTTAGTGCAGCCCGCTGCCGCTTATTTGCAATAATCCCTTCCTTTCCGTTGAACCCAAAGTATTTGTATCTGGTGATGATTGGTTACGCTGGTATCTTGTGAGTATGGTTTATCCACTTGCCAGTACTTAACCGTACTGACCCACGAATTCTTTTTCGTGGCTGCATATTCAACATTGAAGTCAACAGGTTTGAAGTCTGATGACGTTAGCTTGGGAATCCCTCCGGCTTGGCCTAGGCAGGGATTGGACGCTCTCGGTTATCTTCAGGACTCTTAGTCCAATTTGGATCTTGTCCGTAGCCGGACACTATGTTGTTTCTTCTGCTGTTATTTGGATCTTTGTATTGTATCAGTTGTATCCCTGACTCGTTTGAGTCATCTTGTATATATCTTTTCTGTTGTCGTTGTGGATTATTCGTGAACTATTGTAATGTTATCACAAGTGGCAACCTGGAAACGGTTATTATGTGGATTTTGGCGGGAATGCTGAAATCTGCATAGAGCCCGATCTCGGGGCGTTGCAGGTTTGAAGTCTGACGATGTTAGCTTGGGAATCCCTCCGGCTTGGCCTGGGCAGGGATTGGCCGCCATCGGTTATCTTCAGGACTCTTAGTCCAATTTGTATTTTGTCCGTAGTCGGACACTATGTTGTTTCTTCCGCTGTTATTTGGATCTTTGTATTGTATCAGTTGTATCCTTGACTCGTTTGAGTCGTCTTGTATATATCTTTTCTGTTGTTGTTGCGGAATATTCGTGAACTGATGTAATGTTATCACAAGTGGCAACCTGGAATCGGTTATTATGTGGATTTTGGCGGAAATGTTGAAATCTGCATAGTGCCCGATCGCGGGGCGTCACAAATGGTATCAGAGCATGGTTTCCGATTCCCGATATTGTTTCGATACGAATGGTTATCGAAGCAACGGGTCCGCAAAGCCTGTAGGATAACATCTCAATAGGATTCTTGTTTTCTCCTTATCTCTATTCTATTTCCCCTCCCATCTTATTTGTTTTGGAGTTTTCCCCCCTTGTCTATCTTTCAAAGTGTTAGGATCCTACGTGGGTGGACGTTTTCTGAGCCTTTAACCTAATAGGTTCGATCATCGGAAGATTCCTGGTGGAAGAACATCGTCATCAGCCCGAGCAAGAATCTCTTGTTAGTGGTGTCGAGAAGCCCTTGTTAGTGGTGTCGAGGAGATCAACTGGAAGCATGAAGAATCGATAGTCGAACTTCTTTCCCCTCCCGGGTTAGTAGGTGGATTGCGAGGGCGCAATGCCTTGTTAGTGGTGTCGTCTGTAACACCTGGGGTGTTCCCCCTAAGTTAGAAAGTTGGTTTCTTTCCTTTTGCTTTGCATCACATGCATCATATGCATTGCACCATGTTTTCAAAACAACTCAAAAATTCAAACCAATTTAAACTTTTAAAACATGTCCAAAATTTCCAATTAAAAGTTGCAAACTAAACAACTCAAATTGTTTTTCAATAGTTTGAAGTTGAATTTTTTAAATTGCTTGTTAATAAAAATTCCCTTTTATTAACACCCAAATGGTAATTTCAAATTCAAATCAAATCCATCCATACTTGGCATGTTCCAAATGTGGGTTTAGAAATTAAAATCTTGCAAACAATTAAATTCAATAAGTTTTCATAATTATTTGAGTTTATGGAATAAAATTGTTTAAAAATCAAATCCTTATGAAATACTATTGGAAATTCAAATAGCAACTTAAAAATCAAATTAATATTTCAAATATTTGGACATAATGTTAACATTGCTTTGACTTACTGTTTTGCAAAATTAATAAAATTTATTCATAAAATAAAAACCCCAGACCCTATTCTTATCTCTCTCTCTCTCTCTTTTCTACAAAACAAATGTGCAAACAAAATTTTTAAAAAAAACAACAAAGAGAGAGAGAGCAGCCAAGGGAGAGGCAGGCCAGCCCACCAGCCCATTTTTTCCCTCTAGCCCACCTACACCCCCCTTTTCTTTTCCCCCCGCCTGGCCAAGCCCACCCCGAAACACCCACCTTCCCCTCTTCTCCCAGCCCACCACACCACCTAGGCCCGCCTACTCCTTCTTCCTCGTACGGCACTGCATCGACAATTTCCACGTTGCCTCTGCCTGTATTCGACGGCCACTGCTCCATCCTCCACCTCCATAAAGCACCACTACCCCCTCCTGCTCGCCCTAACCCCTAGCCCTAGACCCCTCCCCATCCTCCGCCGCCGTCCCTCTCTGTTCCCCCCTTCCTCTATTCTGTACCGAGAGAGGGAGTGGCAGTAGCAGGCCGCCGTCGCCGTGCCTCGTCGCCACGGTCCTCCTCGAGCAGCGCCGGCCATGGGAACGGAACCTCCGCGACGTCCTCCGCCTCTACGCCTCCACGGCCATCCCCGGAGACCTCGACGCCACCGCCCCCGTCCACGTTCGCGCCTGTACCTGAACCTCTCCGCCGCCTTCTGCTTCCTCGACGGCAGCAGGTGAGCGTCCCTGTCCTCCTTCCTCTCTGTCTCCCTCGCACACGCTACACGCACACTAGCACATCCATGTTGCTGCAAGTACACACAGGGACTCCGCCAACTCGTGATCGCCGCCGATCATCTTCTCTGTTTCCCTCCCGTGGCCAAAGACTGAACCTTGTCTGTAAAAATTCAGTTAAACTCGAGGTATCACCTCTTATTCAGTCAGCCTCGTGGTGTATCACCAAACGGATCTCACCCCAGTGGCAAGGGCTCTGCGCGCGCGCCGCGAGGGCGAGGGATCGAGTCCCAGCAGCCGCAGTTCTGTGGCATTTTTGCCATCTTTTTCCACGCGGACCCCCTGGCCCACACGTCATTGACCCCCACGGCCACATCACCGCGCACCCACGCCACTGTGGCACCACGCTGGCCGTGGCCCACTGTCAGCCAGCGTGGGTGGCACTGCCTCTGTGGATATGCCCTGTCCCATTTCTTGTAAATGGTATTTTTGAACCTAAATTTTGTAAAATTAATATCTTCATCATTTTAACTTCAAATTGCACAAATAAAATATGCATCCCAATCAGAAAATCATGAACTTTTCAAATATGCTTTTTGTTTACTGTTTTGAACATTCCAAATCAATTCAAAAATTCAAATTCAAACACCTCTTTTGAATTTGATTAAATTCATAACTAATTCAACTTTAATTCAAATGCCCCATATAAAATATGTTTTCCATCCAAAATTTCATGCTCTTTCCAAATATAACATTTGTTTTCTGTTTTGGATAAATAAAATTAATGCAATTACTTAATGCTTTAATTAAATCATTTAAAAGGTGAAATTCATAAATTGCCCAATTAAATTCCAATTTCAACAAATAGAATATGTTTTCCACTCAAAATGAAACCACCTTTCCGACTATCAACTTTGTTTTGCAATTTGAACAATTAAAATTAATGTCATTTGAAAATGCCTTAATTAATTAATTAAAAAGTCCTAATTAATAACTTTCACATGCTTGCTCCAAATTGAAAACCCAAAACATGAAATCCATCCAAAATGAAATGCTACACTTGAATAACAACTTTTTTTTCTGTTTTGAATAATTTAAATTGCTGAAAACAACTATTTCTAATTTAAGGCATTTAAAATTGTCAAATTAATAACTTGCTCATTTTAAATCCAAATTCAATATATGAAATATGTTTTCCATCTAAAATTTTGTGTTCTTTCCAAATATAAATTTTGTTATCTATTTTGAACAATTAAAATGGGTGAAAACAACAAATTCTTGTGTAAATCATTTAAGAAGCCAAATTTCATAACTTAATAAATAAAATTTCTAAACTTAGTAAAACAGCTTTCAAATTGAAGCTATTGTTGTTTTCTCATTGTTTTCCTCATCCATGCATCATTATAATCAACTTTCATATGATGGTTATTTGTAGATCATTTAATTCAACCTTAATTCATGGGATTTTCCATATGCAATCCAAATTTCATATGAGCCCATTTAAATATGTTTATCATGTCAACTAGTTTATCTTGATGCATCCTTAAACTTGTCATGCATCCATATCTTGATCATGCTGGATCTTTTGCCGTAGAAGTAATTGTTGCATCCGGTGTTTGTTCGAGGTTCGTTGCTTCTTCGCGGATAGGACGTTGAGATGATGTGAGCAACGACAAGTTCTGCGGATGTACCCCTACTTGCTGGATCTCAGGCAAGTATACTCACTTGCTGCAAAATGGCTGCCTTTCATCACTTGTTACCGATCCTTTCCGTTGTTCTTATGCTAGCCTTATGATTCGATGCTTGTGTCTCGATCCTATCATATTGTTTACCTTGCAGCCATGATATAGCCTTCCTCCCACTTCCTATTAACTGTTGTTTGTTTACCCTGTTGGCCCTTGTGTCGTAGTTGAATGCTTAGTGTTGTTTGCGCTCAAGTCTTGTTGTCCGTATTATCACCTGTTTAGTTTGATAGTTGGGTTTCAATTCAATCAACAACATGTTACTGTTTTGGGTAATAATAATTTGATGATAAGGCACCGGCAGGAGGCCCGACGTGGTTTTGAGGCCTGCTAGTGTCGACCCTAATTAGGAAAAGGGTCTTGTCTACTGATCCATGATGAGCGCACTAACCGCATGTGGGAAGCGAGTATGGGCGCCCCCCGCAATTCTGATTCGATTCGCATCTCGTCCAAATCGCCTCATTTAGTTCGGGTTTTCCATTTGCCGCATGCATATGCAGGTGCGAACCCTTGGCACCAGGGTGGAACTTTTGTAGTCGGCATTTAGGGAGACACGTTCTTAGAGTGCTATGAGGGTCCCCTTTTCTTCGTGGGGCTTGATTAGCCGTGCGCTCAACTGCACGGGGTTCTTTGGGCTTGATGCGAAGAAGAGTTGGGTTGTGTTGAGTGCCTCGCTTGGTGGAAGGGCCTTTCCATCTGGCGGGTCATTCTTACGTGTACGGCCAAATTGGTGCATCCCTGCAGGGTTAAATCTTCTCGAGAAGCCGTGTTGTCCGCGGTTATGGATGACTTGGTGAAAGTGCTGGCTAACAAGTACTCAGACAACTTACACTTAACGATGATAACTTGACTAGTAATATAGATTACCTCCACCATAAAAATGAATGTCACCTTAATCAACCGTGTGAGTTTCCTTGGGTTGCTTCCTTAGTAGGGGGTAACACTGGATGGGTATTGTTTGGTGAGTAGTTGTAGTTGGTTCTGATACGCTCTCTTATCCCTTTCTTTTAGCCGAAAGTTGTAGCGTGTCCCTTTAGTTTGTTAGTGCTGCCCGCTGCCGCTTCTTTGCAATAATCCCTTCCTTCTGTTGTACCCAAAGTATTTGTATCTGGTGATGATTGGTTACGCTGGTATCTTGTGAGTATGGTTTATCCACTTGCCAGTACTTAACAGTACTGACCCACGAATCCTTTTCGTGGCTGCATATTCCACATTGCAGTCAACAGGTTTGAAGTCTGACGACGTTAGCTTGGGAATCCCTCCGGCTTGGCCTGGGCAGGGATTGGACGCCATCGGTTATCTTCAGGACTCTTAGTCCAATTTGTATTTTGTCCGTAGTCGGACACTATGTTGTTTCTTCCGCTGTGATTTGGATCTTTGTATTGTATCAGTTGTATCCTTGACTCGTTTGAGTCGTCTTGTATATATCTTTTCTGTTGTTGTTGCGGAATATTCGTGAACTGATGTAATGTTATCACAAGTGGCAACCTGGAATCGGTTATTATGTGGATTTTGGTGGAAATGCTGAAATCTGCATAGTGCCCGATCGCGGGGCGTCACACGTACACTTGTACATTCTTGCCAATGAGCTTGGCGAGGCATTTTTGCATGCAGCGCTGATATGTTGCGCATGCGTTCTTTAGCCCCAAGGGCATTGTCGTGTAGCAGTAAACACCGTGGGGTGTGATAAACGTTGTCTTCTCCTCGTCCTCCTTTTTCATCCTGATCTGATTATAGCCCGAGTAGGCGTCCAAGAAGGAGAGGCGCTGACAGCCTGCTGTGGAGTCCACGATCTGGTCGATCCGTGGTAAGGGAAAGTTATCCTTGGGGCAATGCTTATTCAACGACGTATAGTCGATGCACACGCGGAGGATGTCAGTATTTTTCTTCGGGGCCAGCACCGGGTTTGCTAACCAGGTGGAGATCTTTATCTCGCGGATGAATTTTGCTAAGAGTAGCCTGTTCACTTCTTCTCCAAGTGCTTCTTGCTTTGGCTCTGAAAACCATCGGGTTGTCTTCTTGATAGGTTTGGCGTCTTTATAAACTTCGAGTGAGTGCTCGACGAACTCCCTAAGTATTCTTGGCATATCTGAAGGCTGCCAGGCGAAAATTTCCCAGTACTCACGGAGGAGTTCGACGAGCGGGCCTTCCTATGCTGGCGAGAGGGTGGTTGACACCATCGCCGTCTTCGTAGATTCGGTCGGGTGCACCTGATGTTTTCGAGTACCGTTGTTTGTGTTGAACTCGAGCTCTGGGGCGTTCTTCTTGGTAAGAGGCATCACAGAGTGATTCGTGGTTTTTGCTATCTCTTCGAGTTCTTCCTGCATCCCGAAGAATTTGGCGTTCTTGTTGAACTCGTTGTCGCATTTATTGCATGTTTGGAAATCACCGTCGATGGTGATTGTGCCATGTTCCCCAGGCAACTTGAGCTTCAGGTATGCATAGTGTGGTACTGCCATGAATCTGGCGAACGCTGTTCGGCCAAGAATGACGTGATACTGTGAAGGCCAGTCGTCTACTTCGAAGTCAAGAAATTCTCGCCTGTAATTGCTTCGATTGCCTAGAACCACCTCTAGATTGATTGTTCCGAGTGGACGGATCGCTTTTCCTGGAACTATCCCGTGGAAGGATCTCTCTGATTCAGCGAGTCCGTCCTAGTTCCTGTTCATCCGATGGAGTGTGTCTGCGTAGATGATGTTGATGCCGCTGCCCCCGTCCATGAACACGCGAGCCAGCTCGTAGTTGCCAATTTGCGCTTCGATGACTAGCGCGGCGTCTCCTGGTCGATAGAATCGTGGGGGGTGGTCTTCCTTGGAGAAAGTTATTGGTTGATCCGCCATCTTCAGGTACTCGGTCTTTGTAGGTGGGGCTTGCACAGCCATGCATATTTGTCGTGGGAGAGTCACGGCAGACGTTACCAAGGGTAACTTAGTTTGGGGCAAATCGACTCTGGTGTTTGGGAGAGGGTTTAGCTCGAATTGGACATAAGAATTATCCTGGTTCAGCCTCTCCATTGGACATAATTGCTTACTTCCAGCTGGGATCTTATTAACTATCGATCTAGAGGTTCGGGCTGCAATGTCGCCGAGACTCCAAATCTAGGGTTACAAATACTAACTCTCATATATTCTGAATCTAGGGTTTTCACTCGAAATCTCTTAGTCTCCCTGATCTATGCCAGGAGAACCAGTTTATATAACACCCGGTTTCTTGGTTTTCCTTACAAGATTCGGCTAGAGTCCTACTCGAAGTCCTCTCGTAACCCAAGTCTTGGACTCCACGGTTTTACACCGCCTCTCGGGCCTTCTAGAGCTTCCTTCCAATGAGCAGTGTTACCAATACAACCACTGGCCCATTAATAACACCCGACCCAGTATCACAGTACAAGGTCTCGTGTGGATTCCCTCCAGTCGGGTCTCATCCCCATACATGGGCCTGTCGGGTTATCATTCCCCCAATAGTAGTCCCCAGAATAGCTTGGGCATCTCGGTTGGCGCGCCTTTGTAAATTCAAACTTTGAGCCAACCACGAAGCGCATGCTATTCCCTATAAAACAATAAACATTTGAATACATTAAGGTTACATGTTAGATTGCTTTAGTTATAGCCAGGCCGGCTCTTTTGGCGGTCCATATAATAACTCCACTATCACAATAAGCCGAATATCATCTCTTGGATCGACTCTCCACGGCGTACATTTAATAACCCGGCTTTCACACTCTTCGCAAGCTAGTTCGAGCAACAATCTTGAGTCTGGCTTTTTTGGCGATCACTTGTAGCTCGGCTGCCTGACAATAACTCTCAAGATCTCATTCCCGTAATCAACGGACCGGGTGTTTCTTTCCGCAAATCTCTCCATTTTACCGTTTGGCATTCTAGGGTTTTTCCGTGCCTATAAATATAGGGCCCGGGGGAAAACCCTAATCACAAACGCCACCGCACATCCTCTTCTTCTTCTTCCTCCAAGCACACCATTGGAGCCCAAGGGCCCGAGCGCGAAACTTGAGCCGCCGGACTCCGCGTGCACATCGTTGACCTCGACAGCCGGCCCATCGTTCCGCACCACCGTTCCGCACCGGGCTTCATCTTCAAGATCTCGCCGCGCCATTGGAGCCCAAACCTCAAGCTCGAAGCTCGAACGCCGGACCGTACGCACGCCGCCGTCACCCTCAAGATCCAGGCCGCAGTTCCACGCCGCGCTCACCACACTTCACTCCGCCGCCGTTTTCCGGTAAGCCTTTCTAGATCTAGGTTTTCACCTTTAGATTTTTGAGTTCGTGTTCTTCACGCCTTTCGCCTTCATTTTTCCCTTGCTTTGTTTTTAATTTTTGGTTTCTTCTAGATCCATTTCAATGGCACCCAAGGCCGCTCCTAGGTCCAAGGGCAAGACCGCAGCTTTGAAGCAAAAGCCGGGTCAAAGTATCACCGCCAACTGGGCGAAGTCGACTGTCCCTCTGGCCAAGCTGGAAGAGCTGGCCGAGTCTGGGGTCCTTCCCCCTCAGTCGGAGATCGCGTGGCGGGTGCCCGAGGAGAAGAGCCGACCTTCACCCGGAGCAGGTGAAGTTGAAGTTTTCCTTGAGCATGTGACCCGGGGTTTCCACCCCCCGGGTCATCCTTTTTTTCCGTGAGGTCCTCCATCACTACAAACTCCGAGTCTTCGACATAGGCCCAAACTCGATTTTAAACATTTGCCACTTTATCGTCCTTTGCGAGTGTTATCTTTGCATAGCTCCCAACCTTTCTCTATTTCTTGAGCTTTTCCAATGCAAACCTTGCCGTGAAAACACGGATGGACCCCTCCTTGTCTGTGGGGGCGTGTCCATCCAAAGACGCAAGAAATCGTTAATGCCGACTCTCAGTCTTCATTCCCACGTGAAGCACTGGCAGAAAACGTTCTTTTATTGCAAGGACACGTCCCAACCCGGCGAAAATCCTTTGCCGGGTTTTTCCACTGAAACCCTTTCTCTTAGCGATAACTTAAGCGCTTTCGCTCCAGAAACCGACAGACAATCTATTCAACCACTCCTTCATAAGTTAGCCGTCTTAGCAGCCCACGGTCTATGTGGGTTAAACTTGATCAAGACCTGGATCAGATGTAGGATCCAGCCCAATAGCATTCGCCCAAAGCTGCTCTGCGAATACTCGGGCCATCTGACCGACTCTCTCCAATACTCGGAGAAGTCATACCCGGCCGCTGATGTCAACAAGGCTATGAAAAATTTCTTGGCTGAGAAGATGGATGCTATCAAGAGCATTTCTGGGCTCTCCCCCTTCTCCCTCTCAAACCCGGCTCCACCAGTAAGAACCGGTTGAACCCTTTTGTACCGATTGATTTTTCTAGCTCGCATATACTAACTTTTATCTCCGCTGCTTTTTACCCAGGAATCTGACGAATGGTGGAAGATTGTCACCCCTCCTCCCTCTGAAAACTCGGAAGAAGAAGAGCCGAGTGACAACGAAGAAGGTGATTCCGAGTTATTGAACAAGTACTTTGTCAACTTACTAAATCAAGATTCTCCTCCCACCTTTATTCCTGACAATACACCACAATCACCAGCCCCCGCTGACAAGGTCGATTCCGAGTCTGAGGAAAGCGAGGCAGAGCCGGAGGCCGAGTTAAGCAAAAAGAGGAAGGCCAAGGGAGTCACCTTCAAGGTATCCTACTCTTCGCATAACCTCAAACCCGGACTCGTATAGTGGTATGTGCAAACCCATCAAATTTCTAACCCCCATATCATCTCAAAAGGTTGCATCTCCTCCAGCTAAGCGGCGGGCAACCCGGTCTTCGCCGGGTGACGAGCCCCTTAACCCCGGGATTTCTCTACAATCACCCGCTCGCCGAGCCGGTACTCCTTCAACTTATCCTGTTTGCACTCCTCGAAAATTTCCATCTCCGAGTCATCCATTAGCCGGAAAACTCCGAGTCTCACTTTCCAATTCTCTATCAGTGTCCTCCGGGTCTAGCAATGATCTCCCCAATGACTTTGTCGTGAATACCGGGTAATTTTCATACCTTACCTGACGATACATCTATACTTTGCAGGTTTTACTTTTATAAACCACTAACACTTTTACTTTTCTTCCTTCAGGGCTAAGGTCACACTCAGCGACCCGGTTGAGACCCCTGTTGATGATCCAACGGCGGAAGACCCGGAGAGCGCCGCTAATCCTCCACCTACTGAAGAGCAAGAGCCGGCTAACACGGCCAACCCAAGGACCGAGTCTCCTCCCGATGTTGAATATGTTGGGACGCAAAGGGCGGCTCCTGCTCCAAATACCGCACCAACCAGAGTCGACACAGGGAAACAGGAGGCAACCCCACCACCGGCTGATCAGAACGCCAGCTCTTCCTGGCCGACTCTCAGCGGCCATGAGTTTGAAAAGCTGCTGACGGAGTATCGCTCCCTGAAGGCAACTGAAGAGGAGATTATCGAGTCTCTGGCAGCTGAGCATCAGGTTATTTTAACTAGTACTATTTATATACTCGTCCTAGTCCCCAAGTTCCGAATGAACTGTCAAGAGTTATTCGGTACTTTGCAACTATATAGTCTTTCTTATGCAACTTCAGAACATCCTAGTCCCCAAGTTCCAAGTGAACTGTCCACAACCACTTGGAACTTGCAAACATAGCTTTTGAGCTCATTGCCGACTGATTTTTGTTTGTCTTTTTCAGTCTTACATTACCCGGATTGATGAACTGTTGGCAAAGACCAATGAACTCCTGCAAGCTGAAACAAAACTCCGTGAAGAACTGGAGGCCAACGTCAAGGAGCTCTCCAAACAGTGCAAGAAGTATAAGAAGAGACTCCACGCCGCTGAGGAGGTTGTGAAGAAACTCTCAACTTTCATTGCCGAGACTCATAACTCCATCATAGGTAATGCACATCTAAATTTCGGACTATCGCCTTGTATTACTCGGATTTCCCGTTTTAGAAGGTTTTTGACCCGTATCTTACTATTTTACTTCTCTTTTTGTACTTCAGGTCCGGGTGAAGTTGCTGGGGAACATGATGATCTCAAAAATCTGAAAATACTCAAGACTGTCATCCGACAATTTTCGGCAAGGACAAAATGGACTCTTGAAGCTGTGAAGTGGACCGGTACCTACGCCGGTGTAACACAAATGCTTGAAGCGTACTCGACAATCCCTGCCTGGATTGACATCTGGAAGCGCTCAGCATGCCGGGTTGGAGTGATACGCGATCTTGCACTGGCTAAAGCCTATTACCCCAAGATTGAGCCAGCAATGCTTGTTAACGGGTTTCCCGAGTTTAACACTGATGGTTCTAAATTCACGGGAAAAGACCTCAAGGCCATCAATGCCCAGATCCGTCACTCGGCCAGCTTGATTGCCAAAAATCTCGATGTAAACAAGCTTACCCCCATATGATGCTGAGGATAAGCCGGTGGCCTCCGAATGCCCTGCTCATTTTGATATATTGACTCGATACAAGGAAGAGGTCGCCAAGAAAAAAGCCGAGGCCGGTTCTGTGCCAACGTCATCGACTCCGGTTGTTCCTCCTCCAGCTCGCGCTGACTCCGCGGTTGACCCGGACATTGAGACAGAGAAGGCAACGGAGGAGAATACCGAAGACCCGGCCGCCAGGACCACTCGTGATGACTCGGCTACGGCAACCGAGTAATGTTCTCATTTTTATCAGCAAATAATCATTCGGCCAATAGGCATTGTAATATTCCTTTTACACTTGTTATTTGATAGTGCGTATGTGCACTTTTGATACTATTCCTCTGGTTTGTAACACATTTAAACTCCTGTGGTTTCGATAACCCTTATGGTTGTCGCTTTAATATGCACGTTACAAACTCATTTTGGCACAGCTTTATCTATTATATGCTTTATGAGAAAAATGCCGAGTCTTCACCTTAAGATTGTGTAGAATTTCTCACAAGTCCCCAAGACCCGGGTTCTAGGTCTTAGGAAGCTTAACTTGAGAATTTTTGTTTCTCAAGTCCCCAAGTCCCAAATTTTGACTGTTATATACTTATACATTTTGAAGTTACGCGCAATATGCAATGAGCTTCCGGCTGTTGCCTTTGCCCTGCGTAACTTATGGTTTAGATGACCCTTTTGACCCTTCTGTTTATAAGCCGGTTTTCGCATGGATTTTCAATGTTGCTATAACTCTAGTAAAAACAGGGTCAGGCAAGTCCCCATGGGCATCATGACTGATTGGATTTATAGGTTAGCAAACATGCCATTTTGGTGCGAGTTACATCAAGCTTCAACGAAAGAGGTCAATAAAAAATTTGGCTCTATTGTCCGGGTTATGAGATTGTAACTGTACTTGTTACAAGTAATCAGTCCCCACAACCGATTGGCATCATGGCTGGGTCTTAGTTGTACAACTGTGCTATTCAAGCAATCAGCCCCCAAGACCTAAATATATGTACTATGCAACAGTAGGCTTTCTGCTCTACCGGCTTACAGATAGCTTGGCTACTAGAAAGGAAAAGATGCACAAATTATACTCACTAAATCGTATTTAACTGAAATAATTCACTGGTAAATACAGGCCATGATTTAACTACAGAAAAATATGCAAACAATTGACGAAATTCAAAGAACATAATGACTATCATGATTTAACCATCTCTTTATTGATGCGAAAAGGTTAGATCAGCAGGCCGCCTCATTAAAAACCCTACAGTCCCCTTAGGTACCCTGGATAGGAAAAGAGTGTGTCTAAAACCTGCTGCCTGTTACATCGTGTAATACAATTTGCAAACTGAGCCTATGCTAAGTGTAGTAAGGACGTAGCTGGGCCACGTTCCATGGTAGTTCACGCTCTTGCATGGAGGAGGTGGAATAAGCAGTATCATTCACATAATCCGACTCTTCCCTTGCATCCACCAGATAATACGATCCGTCGTGTAGATTCCGGCTTATAATGAACGGACCCTCCCATGGAGGAGACAACTTGTGTTTTCCTTCCTTGGATTGCACCAAACGTAGAACCATGTCTCCTTCTTGAAAAACACGCGTCTTGACCCGGCGGCTATGGTATCGCCGTAAATCCTGCTGATATATTGCGGACCGCTCCAAGGCTTGTTCCCTGTGCTCTTCTAACATATCCACACCGTCTTGCCGGGTCTTCTCATTCTCTACCTCAACATAAGCCGACACTCGTGGCGAATCGTGGATAATATCACTTGGGAGAACCGCCTCTGCACCATAAACCATAAAAAACAGGGTCATCTGAGTAGACATGTTAGGTGTAGTATTGATTCCCCAAACAACAGAAGGTAACTCCTCCACCCATGCTCCAGCAGCTCTGAGACACGGGACTCGCAGTCGTGGTTTCAACCCACGAAGTAACTCTTGGTTTGCTCTCTCCACCTGCCCGTTGGCTTGTGGATGGGCCACCGAGGCTATATCAAGTCGAATGCCATTATTTCCACAAAACTTCTCATGTTGGTTCCATCGTCTGTGATAATGCTATGGGGGTATCCAAACCGATATATGATCCTTTTCAAGAACTTCACAGCTGTGGCCGCCTCATAGTTCGTCACTGGCATAACTCAACCCACTTTGTGAACTTATCCACGGCTACCAATAAATGAGTCTTTTTGCACGGAGACATATGGAAAGGGCCTACCATATCCATACCCCAAACCGCAAATGGCCAGGTCAATGGGATTATCCACAGCTCCATAGCCGGTACATGGATTTGCCGAGCATACCTCTGGCATCCATCACACCTTGCAACCAAACGTTCTGCATCTGCCAAAGCTGTAAGCCGAAAGAAACCATGCCGATACGTCTTGGCCACAAGAGATCTTGTGGAGGCATGGTGTCCGCAGTCACCTTCATGAATTTCCTTCAATATTTGCCGGCCTTCCTCTGGAGCTACGCAGCGTAAAAAGACATCTATAGCACTTCTCTTGTAAAGCTCACCACTGATGATAGAATAACCTTTTGCCCGTCTCTAGATTTGCCGAGCTACGACTTCCTGCTGTGGTAACTCGCCCCGCAATAGAAACGCCAAGAACGGCTCAGTCCACTCTGGAATAGCGCGCACCGCGGCCACAAACTCCAAATCCGGGTCTTGGTGAGCTGTTTCTTCTTCTGACTCGGTTTTGACGGAAGGCCGCCATAACTTATCCAAGAAAACATTCGGCGGAACCGGCTCTCGACGGGAGCCGAGTCTTGACAGCGCGTCTGCAGCCTCGTTCTTTCGCCGGTCAATGTGCTCCACCTGGTATCCTGAGAAAGACCCAGCAACCTTGTCCACCTCTCTGCAGTAAGCTGCCATTGTTGCGTCCTTCCTGTCCCATGTTCCTGAGACCCGCTGTCCAACAAGATCCGAGCCTCCGTAGCACATTATACGCTTAATGTTCATCTCCTTTTGCTACACGCAATCCATGTAACAAGGCCTCGTACTCAGCTACATTGTTAGAACAATCAAAATGAATTTGCAAGACGTAACGTAACTTATCTCCTTTTGGCGATGTGAGCACAACACCAGCTCCTGACCCTTCATACTGCTTGGAGCCGTCGAAATGCATAACCCAGGATTCTGAACTTGGCACCAACAAGGGTACGCTTGTCTGAGTCCAATCATTAACAAAATCAACCAGCGCCTGAGACTTGATTGCAGACCGGGGCTCGTAATTGATATGATAATCACCCATCTCGATAGCCCACTTGGCTACCCTTCCTGTAGCATCCGAATTTCTTATGATATCTTCCATGGGTATGGAACTTACCACCGTAATGGGGTGTTCTTGAAAATACGGCTTCAATTTCCGACTGGCCATGAATACCCCCAAAACCAGTTTCTGCCAATGTGGGTACCGCTGCTTTGCTTCCGATAAGACCTCGCTCACATAATAAACCGGCTGTTGCACCGGGTAATCTTTTCCATCCTCTTTGCGCTCGACCACGACTACTGCGATAACTGTCCGAGGCCCGGCCGCAACATATAACAACATGGGCTCTTTAGGACCCGGTGCTGCCAGAACCGGTGCTTCAGATAACTGCTTCTTCAGGGCTTCGAATGCCTCATCCGCCTCTTGGTCCCATACGAATTTGTCTGTTTTCTTCAAGAGACGGTATAAGGGTATCGCTTTTTCTCCGAGCCGAGATATAAACCGACTTAGTGATGCTACGCATCCGGTAAGCTTCTGGACATGTTTCAATTCCTCTGGCCTTTTTAGGCTCTGAATAGCTTTGATCTTCTCCGGGTTAGCCTCGATTCCCCGCTCAGAAACGATGAAACCGAGTAATTTCCCCGCAGGAACTCCGAATACACATTTTGTTGGGTTGAGCTTCATTTGATATCTCCTCAGGTTTTTGAATGTCTCTTTCAGGTCATCAATGAATCTGCGTTCCTTGTTTTGATCACCACGTCATCAACATAAGCATGGACATTGCGTCCAATCTGATCTTCGAAACACTTCTGAATGCACCGCTGATATGTTGCGCCAGCATTTTTCAATCCAAAGGTCATGGTTTTGTAACAAAAGGCTCCAAAGGGGGTTATGAATGACGTCTTCTCCCAATCCTCCTCTTTGAGCTTTATCTGATGATACCGGGAATAGGCATCCAGAAAACATAGCAGGTCACTTCCTGCCACTGCATCTATGATCTGGTCTATCCTTGGAAGGGCAAACGGGTCTTTTGGACAATGCTTGTTGAGGCTCGTGTAATCTATGCACATTCTCCACTCGTTATTCTTTTTCAGCACTAAAACCGGGTTTGCCAACCACTGGGGGTGGAAAACCTCCATGATAAAGTCGTCTGCCAAGAGCCGAGCTACCTCTGCTCCTATAGCTTTTCTTCTTTCCTCATTCATTTTCCTCAAACCCTGCTTCACTGGCTGGGACTTGGGATCAACGTGCAAGCTGTGTTCAACAAGTTCAGTCGGGATACCTGGCATGTCGCTAGGTGTCCAAGAAAAGACATCCTGATTCTCGCGGATAAACTCGATAAGAGCGCCTTCCTCCTTGCTATCCAGGTTTGAACCTATGGCAAACTGCTTAGAAGGGTCGCCCTCAATGAAAGCCACCATCTTTGTGTCTTGGGCTGCCTTAAACTTAGCTCTCTCATCATCAGTATTTGGTTTCTTCAAAGCGGTTTGATCTTCCGGGTCTACCTGGGACCTGTAATACCCGAGTTCCTGCTTTGCACAGGCTTGTTCTGCAAGTGCTGCATCTCCCTCATCACACTCTGCTGCCACAACCATGTTCCCGTGTATAGTGATGGTTCGTTTAGGACCCGGAATCTTCAGCTGTAAGTACACGTAACACGGCCTTGCCATGAATTTGGCGTAAGCCGGCCTTCCAAACTGTGCGTGATAAGGACTACGCAACTTCACCACCTTGAATGTGAGCCACTCCACTCTATAATTGTTCTTGGATTCTCCAAAAGCAACATCTAGTGTCCTGGCACAATTCCATGGAAAACTGTGGAGCTTTTCTGCAGCTGAGACTCCTTGAGCCCCATACGTAAAAAGGTCTCCCAGTATAGGATATTGATACTACTCCCGCCATCCATCAGAACCTTCTTTAGCTCGTAGCCATTGACCTGCGACGCTACCACCAAAGCTAACACACCCGGATGTTCTATTGCTTCCAGGTGATCCCTCCTACTCCATGTTACTTCCTGATTAGACCATCTCAGGTATCTTGGAACACCCGAGGAAACCGAGTTTACGGCTCTTTTGAGTATCTTCCTCTCCCTTTTGGAGGTCCCAGTGGTGTGGACATGATACTGTCCTAACTGCTTTGGGTTAGCCCGAAAACCACCTGCCCCACCCTGGTTATGACCCGGATTGCCAGCTCCTGCATTGCCTGCGGGGGGTGGTCCGTTGCCCGGGTTTCCACCCAGACCCGGTCCTCCTCCCTGGCCTGCACCCTGCAGAGCCTTCTGTATTTCTTTATTTTTTCACCTCTGCAGATCCACACATTGCTCCAATGAATGATTAGCCGGCCTGCCATTCGTGCTGTGGCGCGGGCAAGGCATCTTGAAGGCCTCTATGTGATTTGTCGGCCGTGGTGGCCCTTGATAATTATTTCCTCCGTTGAAGTTTCCTCCGTTAAAGTTCCCATCCGCTCTGGGTCTTGCAAACCCGGCTTCAGCACTGGCGACTAACTCGGAGCTTCCCTCATATGGACGTTTGTGCTGATTGTTTCCATTACCACCATTGCTACCTCCGTTATTATTCGGCGCAGTCCCATTTCCGGTTCTTCCATTATTGTTCGCACTAGACTTCCCCTTTTTGTCCTCGATATCTTCTTCTGTGGTGTCAGTGGAGGCATGCTTGTTGCACGCGTCCATCAACTCTCCCATAGTATTTTCCGAAACATGCCTGCTGGATTTCATGCGTACTAATTTTTGCACCAATGGCGTATATCTGCATGTCTTCGCCATAACTTGTATCGCATCCTTGGGCTGGATATCAGCGGAAGAGTGGAGTATCTCCATAACTCCGCGTACCCAGCTGCGTGCCGACTCTCCTTTTCTCTGCACACACCGATCCAAGTCATCAATCGTGTATAATTTCCTGCAAGTTCCATGAAAGTGCTTGACGAAAGCCGAATTGAGATCGCTCCATGAACTGATAGATTTCTTAGGCAGGTTATTGAACCATAATCTAGATGCTCCTTCGGACATCATGAGATACATAAATTTGGCTTGGAGATTTTCCGAAGCGTTGCGAATAGACATAGCCATCTCGTAACTGTTTAACCAGGTCTCGGGATCCATGGTTGGCTCGTAGTTGACAACTTTACCCGGCTCCTTGAACTTGTCCGGATAAGGCTCGGCCCTTATAGCGTATGATAAGCATTTGGGTCCGGCTAAGTTTGTTAGTACTGGCCTTACTCTTGAAACGTGTGAAACTTCGGCTACCGCAGCGGGAGGCGCGCCAATTACCGGACCTCGTACCGCAAACCCGGCCGCACGTCTTGCCCGGGAACTATCCACAATAGCCTGCGCCGCTGAAACCGCTGGAGCTGCTGGCCTAAGTGGAGGAGGCGGCATTTGGTGCTGCTCTGCCCTCCGTCGTGCTGATGCCGACTGAATGTTCCCTGTATTGCCTTCCTGCCGACTGATATATGGCGTCCCGTGCATCCCGCTCCTGTTGTCCGGGTAATTGGCTTGCTGAGCTACCGCAGTGCGTAGCATCTCTATAGCCCGCCGGGTCTCCATCGCTTGAGGTGATTCTCCCAGTGGAATACGGTCGAGAGCTAAAGTTGCGGCGTACACGTTGTCCATGGGGTTATTGAAGTGACCCGGTAGGGTATGGAATCGTGATGGTGGTGGCTGCACAGTATTGCCCCCAGGCACCTCAACGGGTAGCACAGGTGACCCGGTTGGTACATTCGCCGGTTCTCCTCCAAGCGTCGCTGCTGCATACCCGGTTCCCTGGTTCGCAATCGGTATCGGCTGGTCTTGAGGCGTGACAAACAATGTGGCCGGCTGTAGGGCTCCGCCTGTCGCCGGCAGTCTCGTATGATGCCTCTGATTATATACCCTAGTCGTTTGTGCCTGTATACGGTCCTCTAGCTCATCCAACTGACGCTGACGCGCGACCATCTGTAATTTCTCGTCCTCTACGTCTCTCCTTTGTTGTTCCAACGCTCGGCAGGCTACATCCAGGTCCCTGGCCCGGGCTGCTGCGTACTCCGGGGTTATTACCGTAGCTAACACTGTGGGATCCAAGATCAAGTTGTTGCTGAAAAGAGCCGGATTTGGTGGGTGTGATGTTCCCGCACCGGCTGTTCTGTTCGTCCTGAATCCGAACATGTTCCTGTGATGAGCAGTTTCGCCTGTTTCGCTGGTGACAGATGTTTGCTCGCCATCGACCCAGGCTCCAGCCGGGTCTCCATTAACCGGCATCTGTTGTTGGGCTAGTGCTTGCGCCGCACCAGCCGCAACTAATGTCACATCACCCTGGTTTAGATTTATCGCAGGGGCTGTGTAGACCGCGACTCGGCGCGCAATGCCTGGTGAAGATTCATATTCTTCTTCCTCGCAGCTATCCTCCTCATACCGATCTTCGAGCAGATGCAGGATAGATTCGATATCATCATCTTTATTAACCCGTCCACGCGGGGTCCATGCCGGCTCCTCCGGCTGTTCCCTCTTCGCGGTAGGTACTTCCTCCGGTTCTGCCGTGCCTACCGACTCTTCACCATCCGACTGAACGCGAGTAGCGGCCCCTGACACAAAATCATACTCTTTATTGTCAGGAATTAAACCCGACGTACGTACCATACCCACAAAGACGTTGACGCGGCCGATCGTGATGACAAATCCGGTTTCCAGCAAATCCGACTCTCGCCCCCAGCCAGAATCGTCGACGATCTTCTCTCCTTCGGGGTTGGTGACGATCTCGCCGACAACAAGGTTCTTCATGCTTTCCAGAGCTTCTCCCGTGATATAAACACCTTTGGACGTAGGCCCCACGGTGGGCGCCAACTGTCGTGGGATAGTCACGGCAGACGTTACCAAGGGTAACTTAGTTTGGGGCAAATCGACTCTGGTGTTTGGGAGAGGGTTTAGCTCGAATTGGACATAAGAATTATCCTGGTTCAGCCTCTCCATTGGAGATAATAGCTTACTTCCAGCTGGGATCTTATTGACTATCGATCTAGATGTTCGGGCTGCAATGTCGCCGAGACTCCAAATCTAGGGTTACAAATACTAACTCTCGTATATCTTGAATCTAGGGTTTCTACTCGAAAACTCTTAGTCTCCCTGATCTATGCCAGGAGAACTGGTTTATATAACACCCGGTTTCCTGGCTTTCCTTACAAGATCCGGCTAGAGTCCTACTCGGAGTCCTCCCGTAACCCAAGTCTTGGACTCCACGGTTTTACACCGCCTCTCGGGTCTTCTAGAACTTCCTTCCCTTGAGCCGGGTTATCAACACAGCCGCTGGGCCGTTAGCGAGACCCGGCCCATCATCACTTTACAAGGTCTTCGCCCAATCTTGCTCCAGGTGGGTCTTTACCCTTTCCTGTGGGCCTATCAGGTTAGGATCCCCCCAACAATATTTGTTGTGTGTTCGTCTTCTGAACCCTGCGTGATGGACTGACCTTTTGTAACATGCCTAAGAGTCCCGCTGGGTTCTGGTATCCATTGGCTCCCTGGTTTGGGGCGGGTGGCGCTGGTAGTGCAGCTAGCACCGTGTTCTGATTTCCTGCTGGGGGCAGGGCTTGCGGCTGGTGAAATCCTTGAGCTCCTCCTCCAGGGAGCTGCGGGTAGCCCTGATTGACTGCTGCTCTATTTTTCTTCGAGAAGGCCTCGTGGATATCAAGGAAATTTTGGCAATCCTTGAGAAGGTGTGTTGCCTTAGTTTTGCCGATGTGTTTATCTGTAAATAGATGTAGCATGCAGTAACCATCGAGGTCCTCCTCGGGGGTTTTGTCCTCTGGCTTTGGCTTCCACTCGCGATTTCCGCGATATCCACTGCCGTGATTCCTTGTGAACACCGCTGCCACCAGTTCTTCTCGATCATCACGGTCGTAATGCTTTCTCCTTTTCTTTCGACCATGACGATCGTCTTCTCGTGCTGGTGATGAGGCTTTCTCATTACGCACCGCGTCTTCGCCGTTTGCCCATCTGTCGGCTATGGCCATCAGTTCTCCCATGGTTTTGGGTGCGAGTCGTCCCAGTTCTTCCCTGAAGGAGGTTCGCCGTGCTCCTTTGGCGAATGCTTCAACCGCGACTTCTTCTGATATGTTTCCCGCTGTGTTCCTGAGTGTGGTCCATCGCTGAATATATTCACGAGTAGACTTGCCACTTTTCTGCTTGCAAGCTCGCAACTCCTCGATGGTCGCCGGTCTTTTGTATGTTGCATGGAAATTTTTGCAGAAATCGAGGTTTAGATCGTCCCAAGATCTGTAGCATGCCCTCGGCCTTCCTTCGAGCCAGCTGCGCGCAGCGCCTACTAGATGTAGGTTAAGGTACTGCATAGCCGTGTTTTTGTTCCCACGTTGGCATTTTACTGCCGTGAGGTAATCTGACAACCAGGCTTGTGGCTCTTGCGAACCATCGTACTTCTGCACTTCCGTGGATAGCTTAAACCTCTTGGGTAGCGGTGCCTCGCGGATACTGCGGGCGAAACATAAGGCTCCGCAGACTTCGTCGTCGGAGGATGTAGATGGGGAACGCACGTGGTTCCTGGCCGCTCGACCTTTATCAACCTTGCGCTGAGCGATGTCTGATCGCGCGTTGTACCCGGGTTCGTCGCGGTTGATATCTCCCCTCGGCTCGTTGCTACAATGTCGCGAGAGGTGCTGTGTCGCTGCGGTCTCTATCCCTCCGCGGGCTGTGGCTCGATCTCTCCGCGGGCTGTGATCTCGACCTCTTCGCGGGCTGCGGCTACGATCTCGGTCCCTCGGGTTGCTATCGCTACCACTCGGGCTATCACCACGTCGCCGGGCTTCTTTTCCTCGTGCGCGACGAGGTGATTTTTCCTTGCCAGGCGATGTGCCCCTGTGTCCGCGAGGTGCTTCCTTGTCCTTCTGTACGGCTGCTTTCCTGTGATTGTAGGAGGCGAGTTTTGCGGCTGCCATGCCTAATCCTTTCTGAACTTGCTTGTATTGTTCTGCACGGGGGTCGTTTTCCCCTGGTTGATTTATCTGCATGTAGGTGGCTGCGGCTAGTACCGCGGCTGCGGGAGTTTGCGGATGGATGTTTCCGTTCTTGTCGACATGCATGAGTGATTTGCTGATCCCGCTCAAGGACTCACCATCCATGGTCGCGGTTTTTGAGACATATCCTTTTTTCGCAGGGCGGTTCCCGACAGAAGGTGTCATGGATAGCGCAGCTTGGCGCTGGCTTGACGCATCCGCTAATTTCTTTCGCTCGGCTAGATCTATCCGAGCTTCCTTTATTGCAGTAGCCGCTCTCACTAGATGATAGTGGTAGGCGGTCATGTCCTCGTGAGGAGCTCCGGGTTCCAGTGGTGTGCTTGTGCGGATGGCCTCCTTTGCCCGATTCCAAGCAGCTCGTGAGACGCTGATGGCAGCGCGTTCCCTTGCGATGTTTTCAGTTTCTTCGGGTGGGTCTCCTGATCCTGCCATGCAGACCTGAGCTATATATGGCTCACGGGTCCTAGGCGCAGTCAGGCAGGCTTTCTTGACCCGAGAAAGTTCCTCTGTAGAGAGGGTATGAAAGTTGCTGGTGTTGAGGCGGACAGATTCGCCGCTTTTCGCCAAGTCGCGATCCGCGTAGCGGGGTCGCGAGTCGACAGCTTCTGGGCTAGAGATTGACCAAGATCCCGATCCCTCGAGATTGGTTTTCTCGGGGAAGTGTAGAATTCCGTCCTTGTTGGTATAGAACTGGAAGCTCCCGAACGTCAGAGTGATGCTCTTCTCCAAGTCGCTGAATACCGGGCGCGATTCCGGCGAGTGAGGGGCGAAGATGACCGATCCGATTCGGATCGGATTGGTTGGAGTCGAAGTCCTGGGGTTCCAGCGTGAGTTGGTTGTCGATGAGGCCAAAGATGCCGGAGATCCAGCGCCCGCCATTCCCACAAACGGCGCCAATTGTCGAATCTGCATCTCAACAAGTCCCTTGGGTGAACCCATAGGGTTTCGATTAGGAGAACGTGTAGGCGCTGGTGAAAATCGTCAGCTAGACAGGGGGCACGATTTACCCCGGTTCGGGGCCCTCGTAGAGGTAAAACCCTTACTCCTGCCTCTATCGATCTGTATTAACGAGTAGATCGGTTACAACGGGGTTTGCTCAAGTCGAGAGTATGATCTCGATCTCAAGGCTTGGTGGTGCGGTATTGCTTGGTCCCTCTCCTGGTGGTTCTCCTGGCCTTATATAGGTGGCTAGGTCTCAAACCGTACCCGGGGAGGACTCAAACCCTAACCTAGAGTCGGTTACAAGTTTCCTAACTTGACCCGCAAGGCCTTGCGGGTGGGCTTCAATTGGGCCTTCTAGAATAGCCCATGACGCCTCCTTTGGAGCTTGGGCCGTGGGCCTGAGGCCGGGTAGGCTCACCCGACAGGCCTAGGATCCATCCCTTCGTCAGCAGCCGCCCCGCTTGAGCTGGAAGCTCCCCAAGTTCTGCAGGAAGCTCCCCAAGTCCAGCAGGAAGCTCCCGAAGGCCAACAGACAACTCCCCAACTTGGCCACCAGGAATCTGCCCAAAACAAGAAGACAGTTGCCCATGGCCATCTGGAAGCTGCCCAATAAAAGGATGCAGCTGACCACCGCGAGGAGACACACACCCAGTACGAGCATGATCTTCTCGTTGGCCAGCTTTCAGGTCCGCAAGTCGAGCTCCCACCATTCCAACATGAGGGGAAAGGTTCCCAAGTCGAGGAGGTAGATGCCCACTCCGAGGCACTTGTTTCTGACCCATGGTCTGAAGATCGGCATCACTTGTGCCAGGAAGGTAACATGTTACAGAAGTGTGCTATCCATTTCCAGAATTAAATCCGAAATGCAGAACACTAACTCTAGCGCGGCCACATTTTTTTAGATAATCAACCTGGAGACATCACTATAAGTGGTGGAGGTGGGGTTGATAGGGGAATAAACATGGGAAAGGGGCTGGACAGGATGTCCATAGGAAAGAGGATCAGAATAGTTATTCCTCCTGAATGTACTAGGCCAGCTGATGAGAAGATTGCCGCCATGTTTGCCACTGCATGTTCAATTGCAGTCAAGGAGGTTGTCCCCATCTTTCTCCATTGGAAGTAGTACAAGAAGAGGAACGACATATTTAAAGCCTTTGCTGGCCATGTGGCCGTAAGTTTTGTAAATCTTGATTCCAGTTCTGTCCACTGCTGTTCATAAAACTAAAGTATGCTATTTCTTTTGTTTCAGTCAAATTTTCTAATGGACCTCGACGACCCCTATATCTTGGCCTCTCTTGAAATGCATCTCAAGAGTCGTACAAAGTACATGCGTCATATTCTGAAGAAGAAGTATTGGGACAATGCCAGAGACAAGAGTAAGGTTTTGAGTAAACCTCCACCAATAGAGAAGATTGAAGATGCTGAATGGCAAGCTTTACTAGCCAGCTGGGGCTCAACCAAGAAACAGGTCTGTGTCTTTGCTCACTCGAACTGCTATTGGATAAATTCTGTAACCATGATTGTTGCTAATACTTCATACTTTATTTGTGTAGACGGTATGTCTGAAAGCTGCAAAAAGCAGAGGTTGTGTCATGTTCCCTGCTCATACGGGTTCTCGGAGATATGAGATTTGTTGCGACATGGATAAAGATGTAGTTCAACTGTTCTAAGCTACGCACATAAACAAGGCATATGGAATATACCCTTTGCCTGTGAATAAAGCAATTGTAAGCCCCCCCAGAATTCTTCACATCTCTGTAATCAATATTTTACCTCATAGATTCTTGTAGGACACCTTCCCTTTGTGAATTCTGCTGCAAACTTCTGTCATCAGCTATTTCACCCATGATTGTCATCTTCTAGTTCATGTACATGCATGCTTTAATTTGCTTGTCATCTGCTAGTTCATGTACACGCATGCTTTAACTTGTTTGTCATCTGCTATTTTAATCTATGTTATGTACATGCTTGTCGTGTGCTACTTTTTATCTATGTTCCTTAGATGCCTGTTTTTCCATCATCTATGTTCCTTAAAAGCTACTTTGGCTAAGATGTATGCCGCAGCGCGTGTAATCAACTCTGTGCGAACTCTAAGTTATGTTAAGTCAAAGTTGGGCAATAAAATGCCTTTTATCTATAAAAAAAAGTTAGTTCGACTGATGTTGCATATATGCTTGTACATGCAGATCCCTTGTAATTTCAGCATCACCAGATACGTCTGTTAAAATATGCAGTTGAGCGTGTTGTCATTTCAGCATCACCAGATACGTCTGTTAAAATATGCAGTTGAGCGTGTTGTCATTTCAGCATGGTTTCCAACTATGTTTTGTACATCCCTGTCGTCAATGAATTTATCTATGCTTGTCGCTAATAATGCACCTGCGTGTTTAATTGCTTGTCATTTGCTAGCTTATGTATGCTTGTCATCTGCTAGTTCATGTACACGCATGCTTTAACTTGTTTGTCATCTGCTATTTTAATCTATGTTATGTACATGCTTGTCGTGTGCTACTTTTTATCTATGTTCCTTAGATGCCTGTTTTTCCATCATCTATGTTCCTTAAAAGCTACTTTGGCTAAGATGTATGCCGCAGCGCGTGTAATCAACTCTGTGCGAACTCTAAGTTATGTTAAGTCAAAGTTGGGCAATAAAATGCCTTTTATCTATAAAAAAAAGTTAGTTCGACTGATGTTGCATATATGCTTGTACATGCAGATCCCTTGTAATTTCAGCATCACCAGATACGTCTGTTAAAATATGCAGTTGAGCGTGTTGTCATTTCAGCATCACCAGATACGTCTGTTAAAATATGCAGTTGAGCGTGTTGTCATTTCAGCATGGTTTCCAACTATGTTTTGTACATCCCTGTCGTCAATGAATTTATCTATGCTTGTCGCTAATAATGCACCTGCGTGTTTAATTGCTTGTCATTTGCTAGCTTATGTATGCTTGTCATCTTATATTTCATATCAATGTTCCTTATGAGCTAGTTCAGCTGCTATCTCATCTTGTCCTTTTGCATGCCTTTTAGGCTGAAATGGAAGAGAAGATGGCGCTAGCTTCACCGGGGGGGCCACTGTCAGGACACCTCTGTCTGCCGCCGATGCTGTCGCTGAGGTGACCGGGAAGGGACAACGAAAGCCTACGTTCGTAAAGAACATAGGCGTGACAACCACCCGATTTAGAGCAACAAAGTGTGAGCTCCAGCGTCAGCTTGACTATGAGATAAGCACGAAGCGGGAACTTGTCATGGAGCTGAAGGCAACAAGGGATCAGGCTGATGCAGACATGATCGCCTGCCAACAAGAACCAGATGACATTCGAAAGAAATCTGCAGAGTATACCCAGTCTCAACAGAAATCCAATGCCCTTCTTCAACAGCTATTTCGTACGCCCCAACACAACCCTGCGGCTGGCGAACTGGGTAGCTGATATGAAACTGTTTATCTTCGTGATGTATTTTGGTGGTTTTTTTGGTAGGTGCCCTTGGTGAGCTTTTTTGTGCCCCTTGTGAGGCTGTGAACTATGGCAGATGACATTCGATGCCTTTGCTGGTGGCCCTTGTGAGGCCGTGAACTATTGCAGATGGCCTTTGATGCCTCCGCGGGTGGCCCTTGTGAGGCTATAACCAGTCTTATTTGCTGCATGTTCTGTGAAAACCAGCAGTGCTAGAATTTAAAATTCGTCTGCACCGGCTAAACGACCTTTCGAACCCCGACGTATAAAAAACGTCGATGCACGATGACGTCACTAGAGTACCTGGCGACGGATATGAGAACACGTGGTACTATATGGTAGGTCCATGAGGCGGCACCTTATTGGATGAAAATCACGACATAAAAACACGTCACGGATACGTTTCGACGTGGACATGCCATGTTGGTCCACGTGCTGGCTCATGATTCGTGACGTCTTACGACAAACTAAAACGTCTCACCGTCGGACAACGTTATAAATTCGTCAATAATAAGCGTAAACATGGAAATTTATGAGAGCGCCACGTGGCACCTCTATAGTGCTTGAACCCGCGACGAGAAAATAAACGTTGCATGTATTATGACATCATAAAACGGAATCAATGACGTCATAAAAGAAGGTAACGATATTTCCAATCGCGACGTTTTAAAAATGTCAAGAAAATGATGACGCCAGGAACGGTAGAACTGACGTCAGTGATGCCGGTAACGGGTAACGGAAAATACGATGCCACGTGTACACACGCTGCGACGAAAAAAAACGTCGCTCCTTGACGAAGGGATGGATCTTGGACCCTGCGGATAAGGGCACCCCGTCTCAAGCCCAAGGTTAAGGCCCAAGAAGGGAAGCCCTTGGAGTGTTCTGGAAGGCCCACTTGAAGCCCACCCGCAATGCCTTGCGGGCTAAGTTAGGAAACTTGTAACCGACATAGGGCTAGAGTTCGAGTCCTCCCCGGGTAGGGTTTTAGACCTGGCCGTCTATATAAGGCCAGGAGAGCCACCGGGAGAGGACCAAGCAATACCGCACCACCAAAGCCTTGAGCCCGAGATCATACTCTCGACTTGAGCACCATCATTGTAACCGATCTATTCGATAATACAGATCGACAGAGGCAAGAGTAAGGGTTTTACCTCTACGAGGGCCCCGAACCTGGGTAAATCGTGCCCCCTGTCTAGCCGCCGATCGTCACCAGCGATCATGAGTTCTCCTATTCAAAACCCTATGGGTTCACCCAAGGGAATTGCCGATACGCAGATTCGACAATTGGCGCCGTCTAGGGGAACGGCGGGCGCTGGATCTCTGGCATCTTCGGCTTCATCATCCAACTCGCGTTGGAAACCTTCGACTTCGGCTCCGACCAATCCTATTCGATCGGATCTGTCGTGGTCACCCCTCACTCGCCAGAATCACGCCCGGTATTCAACGATCTGGAGAAGAGCATCACCTTGACATTCGGAAGCTTGAAGTTCTACACCAACAAGGACGGGATCCTCCACTTCCCTGAAGAATCAGGATCTGAGTCAGAAGCTGTCGACTCACGCCCTGATCTGGAGAAAAGTGGCGAGTCCATCTACTTCAACACCAGCGACTACCATACCCTCTCGACAGAGGAACCTTCCCAAGTCCAGAAAGCTTTCCGAGCTACTCCTAGGACGCACGAGCCACGACTGGCTCAGGTCTGCATGGCAGGATCGGAACAACCCCCAGAAACAGAACACATCGCTGCGGAACGCGCCGAGATCGGCGTCTCGCGGGACGCTTGGGACCGAGCCAAGGAAGCCATTCGAACAAGCAAGCCGCCTGTGGCTGGGGCCCCCACGAAGATATGGTCGCCTACCACTATCATCTAGTGAGAGCGGCCACAACCATCAATGAAGCTCGGATAGACCTAGCCCGTCGGAAGAAGTTGGCGGACGAATCGAGTCTACGCCGGGCCAAACTGTCCTTAACACCTTCGGTCGGAACCCAACCCACAAGGAAGGGACCCGCATCAAAAAACGACATCCATGGACGCCGAATCCCTAGGCGGGATCAGCAGGTCGCTCGGACCTTCCCTCATGCGAGTTGACAAGGACGGAAACGTCTACCCGCAAACTCCTGCTGCCGAAGTCCTGGCCGCAGCAACCTACATGTAGATGAACCAGCCGGAGGAGAACGACCCTCGAGCGGAGCAGTACAAACAGGTTCGGAAAGGATTGGGCATAGCGGCATCAAGGCTTGCCTCCTACAACCGCAAGAAAGCTGTCGAGCAGCAAGAGAAAGAAAAGGAAAAAGAAAGAGAAGCAGCACGCAAGCATAGGAGCACCTCGCCTAGAAGGGACAAATCACCTAGCCGCGGTCGAGGAAAAGAAGCTCGGCGACGCGATGATAGTCGAAGCAGCAGCGAAGGCAGCACGAGAAATAAAAGCTCGCGACGTCACAGCAGCCGCTCGCGAAAGCGCATCAAGGAGCCAAGGAAGGAAGCTGATCGCGACCAGCCCAGATATAACGCGCGGCCAGATATCGCGCAAAACAAGGTGGACAAGGCAAGAGCTGCAAGGAACCGCGCGCGCACCTCGTCCAGTTCTTCGGATGACGAGACCTGCGGCGCGCTGTGTTTCACCCACGGCATCCGCGAAGCACCCCTACCCAGGAGATTCAAGCTCAGCACAGAAGTAACAAAATACGACGGTTCACTCGAACCTTCGTCGTGGCTGAACGACTACCTCACGGCTGTAAAATGCCAACGTGGGAACAAGAACACGGCTATGCAATACCTCAATTTACACTTGGTTGGCGCAGCACGTAGCTGGCTGGAAGCAAGGCCGAAATCCTGTTACGCATCATGGGACGACCTGCACTACGACTTCTGCAAGAACTTCTAGGCCACCTACAAGAGACCAGCGACCATTGAAGAACTGCGAGCCTGCAAACAAAAGAGCGGCGAGTCCACCCGCGAGTACATCCAGCGATGGACCACGCTCAGGAACACCGCAGGAAACATCTCGGAAGAAGTAGCGGTTGAGGCCTACGCAAAAGGTGCCCGACGAACTGCTTTCAGAGAAGAGCTGGGCCGAGCCGCACCCAAAACTATCGGGGAGCTCATGATCATAGCCGACAAATGGGATAATGGAGAAGATGTGGTACGCAACGAGAGAACGTCATCGCCCGCACCTGAGGACGACCGCCATGGTCGAAGGAAGAGGAGGAAGTACTACGATCACGACGATCGGGAAGAGATGGTAGCGGCAGAATTCACGCGAAACCGCGATAATGGGCGCCGCGGAAATCGCGAGTGGAAACCAAAAGCGGAAGACAAAAGTCCCGAGGAGGACCTTGACGCATACTGCTCGCTACATCTATTTACAGATAAGGGCACGGGCAAAACTAAGGCAACACACCTTCTCAAGGATTGCCGAAAGTTCATCGACATCCACGAGGCCTTCTCGAAGAAAAGTAGATCAGCAGCTAGTCAAAATTACCCGCCACTTCCAGGAGGAGGACATCAAGGATTCCAGCCGCCACAACCCCTACCTCCACCAGGAAACCAAAACATGGCGCTAGCCGCACTACCCGCGCCACCCGCACCAAACGCCGGAGCTAACGCGTACCCGAACCCGGCTGGACAGTTAGGGATGATACAAAAAGTCTGCCCATCCCGCAGAGCTCAGAAGACAAATACGCGGCAGCTGTGCATGGCTGTGCAAACCCCGCCAACAAGGCCCGAGTATCTGAAGATGGCATACCAATCGATCACCTTTTCCATCGAAGACCACCCACCACGAGTCTATCGACCAGGACACGCCGCTCTAGTAATTCAAGCGCAAATTGGTAATTACGAACTGGCTCGTGTATTTATGGACGGAGGCAGCGGCATCAATATTATCTACGCGGATACGCTCCGCCGGATGAACAGGAACCTGTATGGACTTGCGGAATCAGAAACATCCTTCCACGGGATAGTTCCAGGAAAGGCGATCCGTCCACTCGGAACAATCAATCGAGAGGTTGTGCTAGGCAATTGTAGCATCCCAACTTTTAATACAGATGGAATACCTGTGTTATTGTGCTAGTCCCAGGATCATTTGCTAGCACCATAGTACAAAATGAAATATCATGCAAATGCATCAAATTCTATTACATCGCATGATCCAATCTTTACAAAATAGGATTACAACTTGCATAGTCTTAGAAGACTAGCAGAAAACAAAGAATTACAGCGGAAAACATAGTACAACATTGAGCCCATCTTCTTCATGTGCCACAGGCAAAACATGTTGGCGATAGTCTCGAGATCCTAAACAAAATCCTCACTCGTCTTCAGAAACATCTGCAATATGGAATATGCAGCCACAAGGGAGTCAATACAATTTAATGTATTGGCAAGTAACACTATGGTGGATATAAATGGCAAAACTAATACTACATGCTCATTTGGCTGAGTGGAGTTTTGGCTAAGTTTGCATAAAGCCAGTTTTCTCCTATCACTTTTGTAAAACAAACTTTTCTTTTCAAAGGGTGGCAACATTGGATTAAGATCCAAGCACCACAAATACTGTTCACTTGGTCAAATTTTACTTATTGAAAAGGGTGATGTGATTCTTCCGTCCATCCTTGTCCAGCTGCTCATAGTTGTCCATAACCGGGGACACGGCTAAGTCTTAGTTTGTTGACTCTGCAGAGCTTGTGCACTTTCACCTTTAGACCCAACTCAACCCAAACATCCTATACACCCTGAGTGCATTAAGGAAAGGAGAAGAATTGAGACGAGATCTTTCAGAAGAAAGAATCCAACCCAATGGCAAGACCCGTTCCACCTATAATTATGCTACATCTGCTTGTCAAGCCCGGGCTGAACCCTCACAACTTAGTTGATGAAGACAGAACCCAATGGCAAGGCTGCACTGGAAGCAATCTAAACTTGGGGAACATCATAATCACTTTGTTCCTGGGTGGCATTCCTCAAGTGAACAACCCCTCGGGGAGACACTCAACTCTCATCAGCCAAACAACCAAATCCACCCAGGTGGTTCATTGAAGTTGTTACTTAGAATTTTTCCACAACATCAAGTAAAATCATTTGTCACATTGCATGGCATCTATCAAGTTCTAAGGCTATAAATAACAAGGATAAAAGAGATGGCTACACACTACTAGGATAATAGCATAGCATAATATAACTTAGTAAAATTTCCTATCAATGCAAACTACTCAAAAATCAACTAATGCATATAGAAAATAATGGGTAGTTGATGATGTGTTACTTGCCTTGTTGAAGTTGGTGAAGATATCACACTCTCTTCACAAAAGATCGTTGCTCTCCGTACAATCTATTCATTGACAACACAAAACCAAATAAACAAGCATCCTAACAAACAAACATACAAGTGTAGAAAACATACATAGCAACAACCATGGAAAATGGGATGTAACCAAGTTGACTAGGACAACTTCAAGGTTTGAGTTTTGGAATATTCATTCTCTAGTGGTCTCATTCTTGTTAAGGAAATTCCAATGGTTTATTTGGGAAGGACTAGGTTGAGTTTGATGTGATCTAACTTTATTATAACCATACTTGTCGAGGAAGTTCCAAGAGTTCACTAAGAATAAACATATTACTTCTTCAACTAAAGTAATACATGCAAACACTTGGTCATATTCACCTTAAAAATATTTGAGTGACTATGTTAGTATTTTCCATTGTGGTTAGGGTAGGTCTACTAACTTCATCATCAAAGGGAAAATATTACTAAGTCTTTGGTTTTCCATTTGGGTCAATGGTTGGACAAAAATAACTTGTTATTCCTCAACTTGTATGGATTTCTTCTAGACCTCATGTGATTGCCTTCTTGAAGATCATCTTCATGCTTCTATTGTAGTCTTGTTCCTTGGATGGATTCTTCTCTTGGTCTTGATAAATTCTTCATGGCTTTAACTTCACTAATTGGTTTGGGTATGGGATGGACACAAATACCACTAAGTCAATTGGAAATAATATAAGAAGAAAAATAGAAAGAGAGAGGGAGATGTTTTCTTCTGAATTTCTTCACACTTGTACTTTCTTGAATTGCTTCTAGTTGTGGAGTCTTTTCTTCAAAATTTCTTCATTGATCCTCCTTGTATCTCTTCATGTTGCCATCAAGTTGAAAGTGAAGAACCTTCTATTTCTTGAGTCTTGTTTTCCATTTGCTAACTTGATGGATTTCTTGAAGCAAGAATAGGGGGATGGAGGAGTAGATAGAACACTATAGTACTAGTGTTTGAGGTTCACTACTTAGTCTCTTATATGGTTTACATACTAGGTACTTGGTCTTGGATTCAAAAATGTCCACAACAACAATGGTAGAAAGAGATAGAAACAAAATCTAAGACATAATAACTAGATGGACTACTATGATGGATTTTTGGCTAAAATACATGGTCATGGTCCAAGGGTGTCCATAATGGTTGGGCAAGGTTGTTTATGGTCCAAGGTTATCAAATGGAGCAATTTTGCAAAAGAAACTATATTGAAATTATTTACAGAATTAAATCTATGTCAAAATTACTCAAATATTCTAATTAATTCTAAATTCAATTTTAATTTGATCAAATATTATTTTGGGACAGAGGATATGAAAGTACACATTCTAAGGTTTCCAAATATATTTTATTTGCAATTTTTGGATTTGTAGAATTTGAATTATGCCAAATTTCATCAAACAAGCATATTTGAATTTGAACAAATTTAAGTTTGTCAAATTTGAATTTGGCCAGTGCCAAAAGTTTCTAGATGTCAAGGGCTTTTCAAAAAGTCCAAGATAGCTAAATTTGGCTAAGTGGTTGAAAAGATATAATGATTCTAAGTTCTAGGGACTAATCTGCAAAATCTAATTTTCATTTTCTATTCCGGAAGAAAAACAGAAAATGGGCTATTTGCTGCGCTGGACGACAGATAAGTGGTGGGCCTGGGCCGGTTACGTGCTGCGTGGGCGACAAATAACCAAATCGGCGCAGCTCACTGGCGCACACGTGGCGCTACGCTATTCGCCGAAAACGATTCGGTAAGTGATCTAATCGTGACCATCCGTTGTGGATCAAACAGACAGAGACAAAAGGGAGCTCACCGGGCGGCGCTGGTCACCGGAAAATGGCCGCGCGGCGGCGGGGCTTGCGGATGACGACCGGTGCCGACGATGCAGGGGTTCCCGAGGCTGGGGAAGCACACGAAGAGGACCGGCGCGGCACGGCGGACTCGGAGGTGTCCACGGCGCAGTTGCTCGCTTCCTCGAGCGTTGGCGCCGAGCGAACGGAGGAGTTCTCGACTCCGGCGACTGTGGCGCCGTTGATTCTCTGCACGAACAAATAGGTCAAATGGATCAGCGCGTGCGCCCAGAACAGGGGATTCGAAAGGGCCGAAAGAGGGAGGCAGGGATGGGCTACGGCGGCCGAAATCAACGGCGAACGGCGGCGGGTACTCTGGACTCCGGCGAGCGATTTCTTCCTCCTCGGGAGGTCTCGGGCTGGGTGTCCAAGGGGGAAATGAAGAGGGCGTCGAGGGGATTTAAGAGGAGGAAACGGGAGACATAATTATGGCCTTAATCACGAGTAAATCGCGAAAATTAATCGAAGGAGAAACGGTAGTGGCAGTTTCTGCCCGAGATTGAAGACGATGACGTCATGATGACGTCATCAATGATTTTCTTTTCTTTTTAATTTCTGTTTTCTCATTTATTTTATATCTTCTGTTTTATGAATCCAATTAACATGAAACAAAATTCTAAAATCATATTATTTCAAATACTTTCTAACAGTACCATTTTTGTAAACTTTCAAAATATTTTTATTTTTGAATTTTGAAAATTGAAATAATTCCTTAATAGAGCTTAAAGTGATTTTTAATTTAGGAAATTTATAAAACATAGTTATTGGCCAATTAAAATTTTAGTGGTATTATAAATGTTGAAAACATATTTTTGAAAGTCATTTAATCTTGTTTTCACAATTTTATATTTTGAAAAATAAATAAAACACTATTAATACTTTAAGGCCATTTTAAAATTTAGTAAATAATAAATTGATGTTATTGTCTAAAGAAAATTTCAGAGACATTTTACATGTCATATATTATTTCTGGAAAGCCATTTTTAAACCTTTTTCACATTGTATAATTTTAGGATATGAAGGATTTACTAATAGTAACTTAATGCTATTTAATTAGTTCATATCAAATAATTAATATTGTTGGTCAATAAATTTAGGATAAAACCACATGTCATAATATTGTTTTCAAAACCCTTTTTATGTTATTTTCCAAACAATGCATTTTATTTTCACACCTTCATGTTTAAAACTTGGAATAACAACTAAAAGTTATTACTAACAATTTTATTCTCATCAAATACCTTTGGGGGCTTAGAACTTTATTAAAGGTTATAAATCTTTGATTTTTGTTGCCCTAAAATATCTTCAAAGTAATATTGGAGTTTTAAATATTTTGGGTAAAGGTTTGTTGATAAAAACCTATTCCCTTTATATAAAGAAATTTATTTTTGAATGGGATTTTACGGTTTATGGAATAGAGGTATAATGGATTTTTAATTTCAATTTTCATTGAGTTATGTATTGTTTCCTTTTGTTTCTTGTATCTTATTTGGTTTTTGGTGACTTGCATAATATGAAAACAAAAAGTTTAAATTTTTAGTGATTTTTGGACTTTCCAAAAATCAGGGATGTTACAGACTACCACCCTTAAAAGAAATCTCGTCCCGAGATTTGGGAAGGCTAGAAAGAGAGAATAGGTTTGGACAACTGGATTCCGTAACAACTGGGTGGGCTACCACCCTTAAAAGAATTTTTTGTGGGTAGTCTATTTTCATTAGATTAGAGTGTAGATTGATTTGAGATTGGCTTGAGTAGAACTTTCCTTCGTGGTAGAGCTGTAGACCAACATAGGTATGTTGAACTACCTTTGACACTGAGGGGTCACTCTTTGGGTCAATGAAAAGGTCAAGTTGAGAGGATTTCACAACATCATCTCATTATAATGGGAACACATTTCCCAGACATTCATTGTGGTTTATTACACTGGAAGAACTTCTAGGGAAAATAAATTTATTTTCAACATAAAACTTTGCCTAAGATTCCTTCTTTCAGAAAGTCATGTTTCCTTCCTTCTCCCTTTTAGGGCATCCATTTGTATAGTGTCCTTTATCTCTGCATTTGAAGCATGTCACTTGGCTGATGTCTCTATAGACAGGATTAGGGTTCTTCTGAAGTTTCTTCTTCTTCCTTGGTGGAGTTAAATTGGCCATCATATCTTCATACTGCTACCCAGTATACTCAACTATGTTGGTTGAAGGTCTGGGTTTCTTGTTGGGACAATTTCTAGATAAATGTCCATCTTCTTCACAAGAATAGCAATTCTTGGTGGTGTGTTTGGATGAATAGGGATGTGTTGTAGTCTTGGCTCCAGTATTATCCTTGACATGGTCCATCTGAATAGTATCCAGCTTGCGTTTTCCCTTCACTTCTGGTTTTCCTAAGTTCTGTTGGATTGCACTAAGCATTTCCATTTTGGCTTGTTGTCCAACTTGTTGTACCATGGGGTAAAGTGGACATTGTGTTGGAACATGTGTTGTTCCTTCACACAGAAAACAAGTAACTTGAGTGAAGTATCCTTCAGTTGAGTTGTTTGCATCACCATGGGGCCACTCATCAGGACAATCTTTGGAATAGTGTCCTACCTCTCCACAAGATTTGCAGGCTTTGAGTGTTGAAAACATTTCTTCTTCTGTCTCCTGGTTATCCCTACCTACCAAGGGTTGATTGTTTTCACTATTGGCCAAGTTTTGGGACATCATCTTCACTATCTGTGATTGAGTATCCAACACTTGTTGCATTCCTGGTGTTAACTCCATATTGGGGTTGCTTGCTTGGTTCTGGGTCATCAGTTGTATCAACTGAGTTTGAGCTTCTAGTAGCATCTGCATTGCTATTGAGTTCTCCGGGTTGTTGGCATTCTGGCTAGGCATCTGTTTTGAGGTTTTAGGGAAGATGAGTAGAGGTTAGAAAGGATCTAAGAAGGTTCCTATCCAATCACAGCAGATCAAGGAAACTCATCTTACAAACAACACATAACAAACACAAAGCAACACATTCATCACACAAAAACAACATGGTTTTTAGAAAACACTAATATTGTCATACCACACTCATTAGTATGATCAATATACTAACACGTTAACATTGTTCTAACAAAGTAACTAGATTGGTGGTCTCATCTATATCTTCTTGAGTTTCTTCAAATTCTTCTCTCACTGTCTTGAGGTGTTCTTGATTGTTGGGAAGTCTATGTTTTTCTTCAAGTTCTTCAATAATCTTGAGTGTAGGTCTTCATGTGGTGAAAGTACTTCTTGCGCTTCTTGGTATGGTCATCAACATTCCTGTCTTGATGGTATTAAGGAGGGAGGTCATCTAGAAAATTTTGAAGGTGAATAATAGATGAGAGGATATGAGACAGATTAAGAGGATTGTTTTGTTTCTAGAAAGTTTGAACATAGTAAATTTTCAAACCTAGGGTCTCGAATTCTACAGGCAACACAATGCTCTGATACCATTTTGTAGCATCCCAACTTTTAATAAAGATGGAATACCTGTGTTATTGTGCTAGTCCCTGGATCATTTGCTAGCACCACAGTACAAAATGAAATATCATGCAAATGCATCAAATTCTATTACATCGCATGATCCAATCTTTACAAAATAGGATTACAACTTGCATAGTCTTAGAAGACTAGCAGAAAACAAAGAATTACAGCGGAAAACATAGTACAACATTGAGCCCATCTTCTTCATGTGCCACAGGCAAAACATGTTGGCGATAGTCTCGAGATCCTAAACAAAATCCTCACTCGTCTTCAGAAACATCTGCAATATGGAATATGCAGCCACAAGGGAGTCAATACAATTTAATGTATTGGCAAGTAACACTATGGTGGATATAAATGGCAAAACTAATACTACATGCTCATTTGGCTGAGTGGAGTTTTGGCTAAGTTTGCATATAGCCAGTTTTCTCCTATCACTTTTGTAAAACAAACTTTTCTTTTCAAAGGGTGGCAACATTGGATTAAGATCCAAGCACCACAAATACTGTTCACTTGGTCAAATTTTACTTATTGAAAAGGGTGATGTGATTCTTCCGTCCATCCTTGTCCAGCTGCTCATAGTTGTCCATAACCGGGGACACGGCTAAGATCTTAGTTTGTTGACTCTGCAGAGCTTGTGCACTTTCACCTTCAGACCCAACTCAACCCAAACATCCTATACACCCTGAGTGCATTAAGGAAAGGAGAAGAATTGAGACGAGATCTTTCAGAAGCAAGAATCCAACCCAATGGCAAGACCCGTTCCACCTATAATTATGGTACATCTGCTTGTCAAGCCCGGGCTGAACCCTCACAACTTAGTTGATCAAGACAGAGCCCATATGACTAAAGGCTGCACTGGAAGCAATCTAAACTTGGGGAACATCATAATCACTTTGTTCCTGGGTGGCATTCCTCAAGTGAACAACCCCTCGGGGAGACACTCAACTCTCATCAGCCAAACAACCAAATCCACCCAGGTGGTTCATTGAAGTTGTTACTTAGAATTTTTCCACAACATCAAGTAAAATCATTTGTCACATTGCATGGCATCTATCAAGTTCTAAGGCTATAAATAACAAGGATAAAAGAGATGGCTACACACTACTAGGATAATAGCATAGCATAATATAACTTAGTAAAATTTCCTATCAATGCATACTACTCAAAAATCAACTAATGCATATAGAAAATAATGGGTAGTTGATGATGTGTTACTTGCCTTGTTGAAGTTGGTGAAGATATCACACTCTCTTCACAAAAGATTGTTGCTCTCCGTACAATCTATTCATTGACAACACAAAACCAAATAAACAAGCATCCTAACAAACAAACATACAAGTGTAGAAAACATACATAGCAACAACCATGGAAAAAGGGATGTAACCAAGTTGACTAGGACAAGGTCAAGGTTTGAGTTTTGAAATATTCATTCTCTAGTGGTCTCATTCTTGTTAAGGAAATTCCAATGGTTTACTTGGGAAGGACTAGGTTGAGTTTGATGTGATCTAAATTTATTATAACCATACTTGTCGAGGAAGTTCCAAGAGTTCACTAAGAATAAACATATTACTTCTTCAACTAAAGTAATACATGCAAACACTTGGTCATATTCACCTTCAAAATATTTGAGTGACTATGTTAGTATTTTCCATTGTGGTTAGGGTAGGTCTACTAACTTCATCATCAAAGGGAAAATATTACTAAGTCTTTGGTTTTCCATTTGGGTCAATGGTTGGACAAAAATAACTTGTTATTCTTCAACTTGTATGGATTGCTTCTAGACCTCATGTGATTGCCTTCTTGAAGATCATCTTCATGCTTCTATTGTAGTCTTGTTCCTTGGATGGATTCTTCTCTTGGTCTTGATAAATTCTTCATGGCTTTCACTTCACTAATTGGTTTGGGTATGGGATGGACACAAATACCACTAAGTCAATTGGAAATAATATAAGAAGAAAAATAGAAAGAGAGAGGGAGATGTTTTCTTCTGAATTTCTTCACACTTGTACTTTCTTGAATTGCTTCTAGTTGTGGAGTCTTTTCTTCAAAATTTCTTCATTGATCCTCCTTGTATCTCTTCATGTTGCCATCAAGTTGAAAGTGAAGAACCTTCTATTTCTTGAGTCTTGTTTTCCATTTGCTAACTTGATGTATTTCTTGAAGCAAGAATAGGGGGATGGAGGAGTAGATAGAACACTATAGTACTAGTGTTTGAGGTTCACTACTTAGTATCTTATATGGTTTACATACTAGGTACTTGGTCTTGGATTCAAAAATGGCCACAACAACAATGGTAGAAAGAAATAGAAACAAAATCTAAGACATAATAACTAGATGGACTACTATGATGGATTTTTGGCTAAAATACATGGTCATGGTCCAAGGGTGTCCAAAATGGTTGGGCAAGGTTGTTTATGGTCCAAGGTTATCAAATGGAGCAATTTTGCAAAAGGAACTATATTGAAATTATTTACAGAATTAAATCTATGTCAAAATTACTCAAATATTCTAATTAATTCTAAATTCAATTTTAATTCGATCAAATATTATTTTGGGACAGAGGATATGAAAGTACACATTCTAACGTTTCCAAATATATTTTATTTGCAATTTTTGGATTTGTAGAATTTGAATTATGCCAAATTTCATCAAAAAAGCATATTTGAATTTGAAAAAATTTAAATTTGTCAAATTTGAATTTTGCCAGTGCCACAAGTTTGTAGATGTCAAGGGCTTTTCAAAAAGTCCAATATTGCTAAATTTGGCTAAGTGGTTGAAAAGATATGATGATTCTAAGGTCTAGGGACTAATCTGCAAAATCTAATTTTCATTTTCTATTCCGGAAGAAAAACAGAAAATGGGCTGCTATTTGCTGCGCTGGGCGACAGATAAGTGGTGGGCCTGGGCCGGTTACGTGCTGCGTGGGCGACAAATAACCAAATCGGCGCAGCTCACTGGCGCACACGTGGCGCTACGCTATTCGCCGAAAACGATTCGGTAAGTGATCTAATCCTGACCATCCGTTGTGGATCTAACGGACAGAGACAAAAGGGAGCTTACCGGGCGGCGTTGGTCACCGGAAAATGGCCGCGCGCCGGCGGGGCTTGCGGATGACGACCGGCGCCGACAATGCAGGGGTTCCCGAGGCTGGGGAAGCACACGAAGAGGACCGGCGCGGCACGGCGGACTCGCAGGTGTCCACGGTGCAGTTGCTCGCTTCCTCGAGCGTTGGCGCCGAGCGAACGGAGGAGTTCTCGACTCCGGCGACTGTGGCGCCGTCGATTCTCTGCCCGAACAAATAGGTCAAATGGATCAGCGCGTGCGCCCAGAACAGGGGATTCGAAAGGGCCAAAAGAGGGAGGCAGGGATGGGCTACGGCGGCCGAAATCAACGGCGAACGGCGGCGGGTACTCTGGACTCCTGCGAGCGATTTCTTCCTCCTCGAGAGGTCTCGGGCTGGGTGTCCAAGGGGGAAATGAAGAGGGCGTCGAGGGGATTTAAGAGGAGGAAACGGGAGACAGAATTATGGCCTTAATCACGAGTAAATCGTGGAAATTAATCGAAGGAGAAACGGTAGTGGCAGTTTCTGCCCGAGATTGAAGACGATGACGTCATGATGACGTCATCAATAATTTTCTTTTCTTTTTAATTTCTGTTTTCTCATTTATTTTATATCTTCTGTTTTATGAATCCAATTAACATGAAACAAAATTCTAAAATCATATTATTTCAAATACTTTCTAACAGTACCATTTTTGTAAACTTTCAAAATATTTTTATTTTTGAATTTTGAAAATTGAAATAATTCCTTAATAGGGCTTAAAGTGATTTTTAATTTAGAAAATTTATAAAACATAGTTATTGGCCAATTAAAATTTTAGTGGTATGATAAATGTTGAAAACATATTTTTGAAAGTCATTTAATCTTGTTTTCACAATTTTATATTTTGAAAAATAAATAAAACACTATTAATACTTTAAGGCCATTTTAAAATTTAGTAAATAATAATTTGATGTTATTGTCTAAAGAAAATTTCAGAGACATTTTACATGTCATATATTATTTTTGGAAAGCCATTTTTAAACCTTTTTCACATTGTATAATTTTAGGATATGAAGGATTTACTAATAGTAACTTAATGCTATTTAATTAGTTCATATCAAATAATTAATATTGTTGGTCAATAAATTTAGGATAAAACCACATGTCATAATATTGTTTTCAAAACCCTTTTTATGTTATTTTCCAAACAATGCATTTTATTTTCACACCTTCATGTTTAAAACTTGGAATAACAACTAAAAGTTATTACTAACAATTTTATTCTCATCAAATACCTTTGGGGGCTTAGAACTTTATTAAAGGTTATAAATCTTTGATTTTTGTTGCCCTAAAATATCTTCAAAGTAATATTGGAGTTTTAAATATTTTGGGTAAAGGTTTGTTGATAAAAACCTATTCCCTTTATATAAAGAAATTTATTTTTGAATGGGATTTTAGGGTTTATGGAATAGAGGTATAATGGATTTTTAATTTTAATTTTCATTGAGTTATGTATTGTTTCCTTTTGTTTCTTGCATCTTATTTGGTTTTTGGTGACTTGCATAATATGAAAACAAAAAGTTTAAATTTTTAGTGATTTTTGGACTTTCCAAAAATCAGGGATGTTACAGCAATCGACGCAATTACCGAAGAGAATTCCTTAACTCTGAAGTAGTCGACTGGCCCTCACAGTACCACGCCGTTCTTGGTCGAACAGCGTTCGCCAGATTCATGGCAGTACCACATTACGCGTACCTGAAGCTCAAGCTACCCGGGGAATATGGTGTAATCACCATCGACGGAGATTTCCAGAAATCCAACAAGTGCGACATCGAGTTCAATGAGATCGCAAAATCTTTCGGGATGCAGGAAGAACTGGAGGAGATAGCAAAGACCACGGACCACTCCGTGATGCCCCCCACAAAGAAAAACGCGCCAGAATTGGAATTCAGCGCCAACAGCGACACTCGAAAGCATCAGGTGCACCCGACAGACTCTGCGAAGACGGCGATGGTTTCAACTACCCTCTCGCCAGCATAGGAAAGCGCGCTCGTCGAACTCCTCCGTGAGTACTGGGAAATTTTCGCCTGGCAGCCCTCAGATATGCCAGGAATACCCAGGGAGTTCGCCGAGCACTCACTCGAAGTCTTTAAAGATGCAAAACCCATCAAGAAGACCACTCGACGGTTTTCAGAACCCAAGCAGAAAGCGCTTGGAGAAGAAGTAAACAGATTGCTAGCAGCAAAATTCATCGGGGAGATCAAGATATCCACTTGGTTAGCAAACCCAGTGCTGGTCCCAAAGAAGAACACCAACATCCTTCGAGTGTGCATCGACTACACGTCGCTGAATAAGCACTGCCCCAAGGATAACTTTCCCCTCCCGCGAATCGACCAGATCGTGGACTCCACCGCAGGCTGTCAACGCCTCTCCTTCCTGGACGCCTACTCGGGATATAATCAGATCCGGATGAAGCAGGAAGACGAGGAAAAGACAACATTCATCACACCCCACGGTGTGTACTGCTACACGACAATGCCCTTCGGGCTCAAAAACGCAGGCGCAACATATCAGCGCTGCATGCAAAAATGCCTCGCCAAGCTCATTGGCAAGAACGTACAAGTGTACATTGAAGACATCGTCATCAAGACTCGAGTAGAGGATATACTCCTCGAGGACATTAGAGAAACATTTGACGCTCTAAACGCATACAGGATTAAGCTCAACCCGAAAAAATGCGTCTTCGGCGTCCCAGCAGGACAACTTCTTGGGTACCTGGTATCCGCCAGAGGCATTGAAGCCAACCCAGAGAAGATACAAGCAATCTTGACAATGAAGGAGCCAACCAATCTACGCGGAGTCCAACAGCTCGCAGGGCGACTAGCTGCCTTGAGCAGATTTATCGCACGATTGAGTGAGCAGGCGTTACCCTTCTATAAACTGCTGAAGAAGACGGACAAGTTCGAATGGACACCGGAAGCTAAGAAGGCATTCGCAGACCTGAATCGATCCTTGCAGAGCAGGCGCATTATGGCAACACCACAAGAGAGGGAGCCACTATACCTATACCTAGCCGCAACAAACCAGGTCATCAGCACGGCCATCGTGGTCGAACGACCTGAGGAAGGCAAGGCATACGGAGTTCAAAGACCGATCGACTACATCAGCGAGGTGCTCTCGCCATGCAAACAACGATATCCTCACTACCAGAAGCTCGCATATGGAGTTGTTCTCACAGCTCGAAAGCTCAAGCACTACTTCCAGGAACACACCATAACAGTGGTTAATGATGCATCACTCGGTACAATCATGAACAACCCAATGGCATCCGGAAGAATAGCAAAATGGAGCATCGAGCTGGTGTAACAGCCCAAGTATGAAAACTAGCCTCTTAGAATGTTTGTTTCATGCTTATTAAAGTATTGCATCATGTCATCATATTGTTTCCATGTTGTTTGCTTTTGTTTCTAAATTGTTGCACTTGTTTTCCACTGTTTTCACAACTCAAATTCAAACCTTACTCAAACAATGTTTTCATACTTGTTCTGTTACAACTTTTGGAATAAAAATAACAAATGAAAACAACCAATTTGTTCCATTTTATTTCATGTTGATCACTTATTAAATTGTTGGTTTTAATCAAACAATTAATTCAATCAATTACTTCAAATCACTTTCAAATTCAAATCAAATCCATCAAACAGAACATTTTTGAACTTATAAACTTTAACAAGCCAAACAACTAATTTAATCACTTTAATCAATAGGGTTCCCCTATTAAAATCCTTGTTTTCAATATTAATTTATTAATTTCTAAATTGCTCAAATTCAAACCAAAACATTCAAAACAGAACCCAATTTGAAATTATAAAAATAATAACCAAAACTTTCTCTCATTACTTGTTTTCCAATTAATTCCTTTGGGTCACCTTATTAAAAGGTTGATTTCATTAATCAATTTGAATATTCAAAATCTTATAATTTGGCTTATTTTACAAACAGCAATGTAAAAGTTGAATTTTCAAAAACCTATTTTGCCAACTGTTAGCTTTTGAGCTAACATGGTCCCATGAATTTTCTCAAAATTTTTGAAATCAAAAACCCTATCAATTTCTTCCAAATCTGGTTTCAGCAAAAAAAAATAATTGAAAAAAAAAAAAAAAAAAAAAGAAGAGAACGGTGCGCAGCAGCTAAACCTACCCTAGGCCCAGCCCATTTTCCCTCTGGTGGCCCAATACCCCTTCAGCGCGGTCGCTTTTCTTCCTCCTCGCGCTGACGTCGACAGTACGATCGCTCCCCCTCCGTTGATCGTTCTCTCACCCTCCCGATGGCTCGCCGTACAGCGCCCTGAGCCACGATAAAAACGTCGTTTCCACCCCTGCTAGCCCTAACCTAGCCTGCTTCCTCCCCCCTCGAACTCCGCCGCCGTCTGCCTCCTTTCTTCTCTGCAACCGCGAGTCCACGCTCTGAACCCCGCCGCCACTCTCTGAAACCCTCCGCCGCTCGCCGTCGCCGATGGCTAGCAGCGCGAGCTAGCCACGGGAACGGGAAGCCCACGTTGCCCCCTACGTCAACGACACCACAGTGGCACTCGAGGCAGCCCGTAGCCGCGCCGCCATCCACGCCGTTCGTCGCCGGCCATCCGCACCGAGCCGCTGCTCGACTCCACCGGAGGTGAGCTCGCCGTGGCCTCCACCTCCTATCTCCCTCTTCTCTGCACAAGCATCACCACGCACACCTGTGCGCAACCTAGACCACCCGCGAGCCGCCGGAGACCCGCCGTGGTGATCACCGACAGAAGGCCTCTGTCCGTGACTGCAAACTGCAGATGCAGATTCGTCAGTTTGGCACAAAGCCGGGTGCTTTACCTGAAAAACCTTGCAGCTGTACTCTGAACAAAAGTTCAGTTACAGCGCAGTGGCAGTGGCCCTTCGCGCGCAGGAGGAGGGTGCGGGTTCGATTCCCCCCCTCGCGCGTCCTTTTTCCGCGTTTTTGCCTCGGTGGCCAGGCCCGCGGGTCAGTGACCCGCTGCGCCACCTCACCATCCACAGCGCCACGCTGGCACCGTGGCCAACACCCAGTGGCTGCGGCTAGGTTGCTGTAATGTAACAAATGGTTAACACGTTTTCTGATATTTTCCAAATACTCTTAAATTGGCAGAATAAACACCTAACTTGAAAATTCAATAACTTTAAATCTATAAACCCAATAAACAAAAACTTTATATGTTTTCTGTTCAAAATTTAACAGTCTTTCCAAATAACTTAATTGTGTTCTGTTTTGAGTTTTCAAAATACATTTAAAATTCAAATTTGGATAATTCAAATGTAATTTGCAATAATTCATAAGTAATTCATACTATTTCCAAATAAGTCAAATAAAATATGTTTTCCATACCATTTTGAATACCCTATTCAAATATAAAATTTGTTTCCTGGTTTGAACAATTTAAATTGCTTAAACAATTTAAATCTTGTTTAATTCAATTAAAACTTGTTTAATATTGTTTAATTCATAATTAAATAATCCAAAGTCCAATTTCAAAATGTGAAACATGTAATCCAACTAAAATTTGATAACCTTTTCAAATATAAACTTTGTTAATTGTTTTGAGCATTTTAACTTGATGAAAACAACCACTACTTGTTTAACACCATTAAGTAACAATAATTGCCAAACCTTATTAATGTTTTCTAAAATGGTTAACTATCATTTCAATTGCATTTAATATTGTTATCTTCTTGTTCTTCATCATGCATGCATCATGCTAACTCACCTACACCTGATGCTTAGTGGTAGAACAACTAATTCAACCTTAAGGCATGGGTTTGCCATATGCAATCTTTGCATATGGAATCCATTTAAACTTGTGTATCATATCCACTAGTTTACTTTGTTGCATCTATTAACGTGACATGCATCATCCCATGTTTGTGCACCAATGCCATGATATTGATTGTCTACCCCTTCTGCATTGTCTGTTTGCTTCTTCCCGGATAAACGACGACGTTGAGACCGACGATACTTACGGCACCCCTTCTAAGGAGTTAGCTCAGTACCAGGCTACTGGGTTTTGCAGGCAAGTTATCACTCACATGAACCATCGTGTTCCTTTCAACATTGATTACCGATACTTTCCGTTGTTCTTTTCTGCTAGCCTTAGTAGTAGTTGTTTCTGTTACGAACCCATCACATGAATCCCTTAACCTTGATATTGCCTCACCTCCACTCCTATCACCTCTTGGTTGAGCCAGTGTCTTACTAGCATGCTTAGGTTGTTTTTCTCGAGTCTGTTACCCGTTACTTTCTGATTACTACTCTATTACGTTGTGGGGGCTCGATGTTTAATCAATCAATCATGCTAATGTTACTATTAATAATAAATTTGATGATAAGGCACCGGCAGGAGGCCCATGAGAGGTTTTGTAGCCTGCTAGTGTCGACCCTAATAGGAAAAGGGTCTTGTCTACTGATCCATGATGAGCGCACTACCCGCATGTGGGAAGCGAGTATGGGCGCCCTCCTCAACTTGACCTGATTTGCATCTCGTCCAAATCGCCTCATTTAGTTTGTGTTTTCCATTTGCCGCATGCATGTTTTTGCGAGCCCAGCGCAGGGTGGAACTTTTGTAGTCGGCATATAGGGGGACACGTTCTTAGAGTGCTATGAGGTTCCATTTTCTTCTGGGCTCGATTAGCCGTGCGCCCAAGGTGCTTTGGGCTTGATGCGAAGAATGGTTGGTTGTGTTGAGTGCCTCGCTTGGTGGGGTGATCTCCCATCTGGCGGGCCATTCATACGTGTACGGCCAAATTGGTGCAACCCTGCAGGGATAATCTTCTCGAGAAGCCGTGTTTTCCGCGGTCATGGATTACTTGGTGAAAGTACTGGCTAACAAGTACTCAGGACAACTCAAACATAATGATCAAACCTGTTACACCTAATGATTAATAACCTGACTAGTAATAGGTTGATGACACAATAACTTGATTCACCTTTAATACAACTGTGTGAGTTATCCTCGGATTGCTTCTTTGGATAAGGGGCGAGATCCAGGATGGGTTTGTTTGAAGTTATCTTTCCGTTGGTTACAATCCTCGATCTTATCTCCTTTCTGTTAGCCGGAAGTGGTAGAATCTCTGTAGTTGGTTAGCGCAGCCAGTTGCAGCATCTTTGTATCCCCTCTCTTCCGTTGAAACCCAAGGCATCTGTGCTTGGTGTTGACGGGTTACACTTTGGTGAACTGTGAGTCTTGCTTGCCAGTACGTTTATGTACTGACCCCTTTGGGGCTGTGGTTTCCGCAGACCTACGTTTCCGAGGATCTACATGGTGGCAACTACGTGGAGTATGACGAGACTGCTGACGAGTAGATAGCGGACCCGGGAAGGATCCGAGACTTCGTGGATGGGCTCCGTCTGTTTGTTTCCGGCCTCTTAGGCCTATTTGGTTCTTGTCTGTACTCAGACATGTTGGAATGCTTCCGCTGTATTGTAATGATGTATTGTTGGGGCAGGTGTCGGACCCCGGACCCCGAGATATACAAACTGTCATGTGCTCCTAGCAGTGGACTCACAAGGGCTTCAGGGTTACCAGCCCCGGCCGCAACAAACAACGGCAGGCAGACCGGATTCATCGGCACGTAGTCCGGATCCCCGGTCTACTACTCCTTGTGTCCATGCTAGTCATAACCAGATATGTATACCCAAGCATCCACGAGTCGGATGAAACTGAAGGAACGGGACCAGAGTTATACAGAGATGCTATGTGTCCAGAAAGTGCAACAACAATCGAGGGTTACTGGGGTTACCTCGCCCCAGGCCGGATATCTCCGGCAGGCGGGCTCGGACATGGATCATCGGCTCCACAACCCCTCGACTGCGACAACTATGCAGGCATAGCCAAAACTGTATAACAACGGGCTCGAGACCAACAACCGATCAAAGCAGTACTCTAGACATGAAAGTTGTATTAAACAAGGCATACTAGAGTAGCTTACACAAAGAGGTTACAAGACCAACATAGGTCCAGCAACCCAACATTACAACAAGCAGCGAAAGCAAATATGTTGCTATACAACAAGAGCAAAAGGACTAAGAGTCCGAAACATAAGCAACGTAGCCAAACCCATACTACAGATACCAAGCTGCTGCCTGGGAACTCCTAACTACTCGTCGACGTCGAGGTAGAACCCCTCTTCAGCTGCATCACCGAAGTCTGAAATAAAACAACAACGAAGCAAGGTTGAGTACAGAAGGTACTCAGCAAGACTTGGCTTTTAAGGTTCTTTGCATAAAGCCAACTTTGTTTTCCGAAGTTGAGGAAGAGAAGCACGTGTAATAGAGCATTTATAAACAGAGGAGGAATCTACTCAACTACTGAGACCATTATGTTTTTTAGTCCATCAAGTACTTTCTCAACCCCAGACTACCTTATGCTACAAGAATCACCCCTCTCGACGTAGTCGAGGAGGCATCCTTCATTCATTGCCAGCAAGTTTTAGTCATTCCGTTAGAGTTATCTATGACCCCGTGACTTTCACCAAGTTGTCCATAACCGTGGACACGGCTTTCCGAAAGATTTATCCCTGCAGGGTGGTACACTTTACCCACACGTATCGACCGACTCTTAACGCCACGCGGTAACGCTCCTCTCTAAGAGCGCGGCAGAGTGTGGTCGACCACGGCCTTTACCTTGCTTAACCCTTTCCATGAGTCAACCCAAACAGGGCCACCCCGTCAACAGGGAGTTGGCCACCTCCTGACGGCACCTGTTCTGTGAGTCGGAACAAGATCCGTGTACGTCCATCACTGGTCCCGGTCACGCCCTAGTTTTCTCCAAAACGTTTTATGACACACCCGCGAATGGAAAACTCAAACTATGTGACCCATGGAAGTGATCAAACAAGTTAGTTAGCCGAGCGGGGTTCATTGGCCCGCGTGTGGCTGCACGCTCAGTCTTGGCTTCCGCGGCGAGACCTTAAATCCTAGGGTTGGCGAGTACGGAACGAATAACCACTACCCAAGTGGCCTCCCGTGCTAGCCTTAATCAGTTTCATATGCTCAGTACTCATAAATATAACAACATACAAGGTTATCGAAGTGATCCAAAACATCAACCGGATGTAGTAGATCAGAACACTAAGCATGGCTAAGCATAACACACAAGGCTCTACGATACTCAAACAACCCTAGTCATACTAGGAGGGTAAACAGGTATGAAGGTGACATGTGAGGGGAAGGGTCATGCAGTGGATAGGTTAACTCTAACAGACTCAAAACACAGTTGAATCGAATGCATGAGTAAGAGGTTCAAAGACTCAAAACATGGGTAGCCATGAGGTGGTGCTTGCCTTGCTCGTCGAAAGTAGAGCTCGAGTTGTCGTAGAACGCCGGATCGACCTCCGGATCTCGGTCTACCGATAACGAACAACACCGGAAAGAAGGCAAACAATCAATACTTGACGACCGTGCAATGCACAATATGTATGCATGAGTAAAACAATGCAAATGAGATGAAGCTTAAAAGATATAACAGGGAGCTAGGGTTTTGCGCCGTGAACGACGAACACCGGAGGAGGGGAAAAACCCTAAACTGAAGATGTGACCAAGCTAACATGCTCAAATGACTTTATAAACCTCATAGTTGGATTGCATTTGTTTCACTGATCAAAATGGTATATTACACTTAATTTTCTATTTTTATTGAATAAAAACTTTATTTTCAATATTTTAAATGAATTAAAAGTTAAGTACAAAAGTGACCTCATTTTAAACTTGGTTGAACATGTATGAAAATGACATGGATAAATAGCTCTCATTTTTCTGAACATGCACATATTTTTTTCATAATTTTTGGAGCTGTGAAATAAAAGTTATTAATTTTCTAAAGAACAAATATTTTCTGTTTTTCTCTTTTACTGCGGGGCCCACTGCTCAGTTTAAAACAGACAGAAAGAAATGCCACTTGTCAAGCCACGTGGGCAGGTGATGTCACGGTGACATCACCGTGACCTCACGGTGGACGGCAGTGGCCGGGGAGAGCTCGCCGGCGACGATTCCGGCGATCCCCGTGCGCGTGCCTGGGCTCATTCGATGCAGCTCCCCGAGGCGCATCTAGCCGTGGTGGCGCCGCCCTGGTTTGGTCACCGGCGGCGAGGAATCGATGGCGGGCGGCGGCGGGGCTATCGGGTTCCGGCGAACTCGTCGAACCCGAGCCGGAGAGGACGAACGGAGGGGATGGGAAGACGGAGGAGCTCACCACGAGCTCAACGGAGCTAACGACGGGGCCGGAGGTGGTCGCAATCGGCGGCGCGGTGAGGATTCCGGCGACCGGAGAGGTTGAAGGAGGCGGCGCGATTCGCGGCGACTACGGCATCCCGGCTGCTGCGTCTTCGCGAGGGCGGGGAGGGGCTCGTCGCGGATCCAATGAGCCTAACGAGAGGGCCGGGGAGGGAGCGGAGCCACGGCGGTGACGGATCGACGGCGACGGCCGGTTTCGGCGGAGGAGGAGACAGAGGAGGGGAGAGAGACAGCGGGTGGGGGGGTTCTGCGAGGTGCTCTCGATGCGGACGTCTCTTTGGAGTCGTTGGGGGCCTCCACGTCGACCGCGGGGAAGCAGGAGGTGGCGCGCGAGGCGGCGGCTGCCCTCCTGTCACCGGACAGGAGGAAGACGACAGGGTTTTCAAGAAAACCCCCTGGGAGAAAATAAAATTGCAAGGAAGCCCCTGGAAACTTTAAAACAGAACCCAAAAATGAAATTTGAGGGCCTTTTTGTGAACCAAAAATTGCACAAAAATAGTCATTGGAAAGCTCTTTCAATTTGCTACCTTTCTAGCATAAGTTTGGTTCCATTTGAGAAACTTTGCAGAACAACTTTGTTTGAAACAGGTTTAAGTGATTTTCTGGAAACTCTCCGATTAAAGTTTAAAAGCGAAAAATTTGGTCCAAAATTTCATGCATGCATGCCATGTACACAACACCTCTCTTTATTACACAAAAGTAGGGATGTTACAAGTCTACCCCCCTTACAAGAATCTCGTCCCGAGATTCCTAGGTTTTAGAAAAGAAATCGGGGTACTTAGATCGCAAACGATCTTCTCGTTCCCAGGTTGCTTCGTTCTCGGAATGATGCGACCACTGAACTTTGAGGAACTTGATAGTTTGACTACGAGTTCTTCGTTCGGCCTCATCGAGGATACGGACAGGAACCTCCTTGTAAGAGAGATCATCCTTGAGCTTGATGGTTTCGTGGTCCACACCACGAACAGGATCTTTGAAGCAACGTTTGAGTTGTGAGACATGGAATACATCATGGACATCCGGAAATCCTGGAGGCAACTGCAGTTGATATGAAACTTGACCTCGTTTTCCAATGATAGGGAAAGGACCGATATAACGAGGAGCCAGTTTGCCTTTGATTCCGAACCGTTTTCCACCTTTCAGAGGTGTGACTCGAAGATAAGCTTTCTCGCCAATCTCATAATGAACATCTTGGTGATGACGATCATAATAGCTTTTCTGGCGAGATTGAGCTGTTTTCAGTCGTTCACGAATGACACGAACGATTTCTTCCGCTTCCTTGATTACATCCGGACTAAAGAACGATCTTTCACCGGTTTCAGACCAATTCAGCGGAGTTCGGCATTTGCGACCGTAAAGAACTTCAAAAGGAGCCTTGCCCAAGCTAGATTGATAACTGTTGTTATAAGTGAACTCGGCATATGGAAGAAACTTCTCCCAATCCTTACCGAACGATATAACACAAGCTCGGAGCATGTCCTCTAGAATCTGGTTAACTCTCTCAGTTTGGCCACCGGTTTGTGGATGGTAGGCTGTGCTGAAGGACAGACGAGTTCCCATAGCCTTTTGAAGACTCTCCCAGAATCTGGAGACAAACAAACTGCCTCTGTCTGAGACAATCCTCTTTGGAACTCCATGAAGACTGACTATTCGTGAGATATATAAATCTGCCAGATCAGAGACTCGAATAGTCTCACGAACAGGAAGGAAATGGGCAACCTTTGATAGACGATCAATTACTACCCATATAGCATTGTGCCCCTTTTTGGTATTGGGAAGGCCGGTAATGAAATCCATACCAATCTCATCCCACTTCCATTCAGGAATAGGCAGGGGTTGAAGAACACCGGCTGGTCTTTGATGTTCTGCTTTCACACGACGACATACGTCGCATTCAGCAACATACTGAGCGATCTCCCGCTTCATACGGGACCACCAGAATCTTTGACGTAGATCCTGATACATTTTGGTGCTACCGGGATGAATAGAAAGAGGTGTGTCATGAGCCTCTTGGAGAATTTGCTTTCTCAGATTCTGTATCTTCGGCACTACCAGACGGTTGCCAAAGTATACGACACCTTGATCATCGATGGAGAAACATTTAGCTGCACCGCTAGCAATGTTCTTCTTGATGTTGGCAGTTCCCAGATCCCGCTTTTGAGCTTTCTTGATCTGGTCTTCAAGGGAAGGTTTTATCTCAAGGTTGGCCAAATAACCAGAAGGAACGATTTCAAGGTTAAGTTTGGAGAACTCCTCATGAAGAGGAGGTTGGGCCTGTTGTATCATCAGATTGTTGCAATAAGACTTCCGACTTAGCGCGTCAGCAACGACATTTGCTTTGCCGGGTTGATAGTTGAGACCCAAATCAAAGTCCTTGATTACCTCCAACCATCTTCTCTGTCTGAGATTCAGATCCGGTTGGGTGAACAGATATTTCAGACTCTGATGATCTGAGTATAACTCACATCGGTTGCCAAGAAGATAATGACGCCATTGCTTGAGAGCATGGACCACGGCTGCTAGCTCAAGATCATGGGTTGGGTAGTTGTGCTCATGTGGTTTCAGTTGACGAGAACCATAAGCCACTACATGACCTTCTTGCATTAACACACAACCGAGTCCTTGTTGAGAGGCATCACAGAAGATAACAAAATCCTTGCTCGTATCAGGAAGAACAAGCACAGGAGCGGTAGTCAGTTTGGTTTTCAGAGTTTGGAAACTTTCCTCTGCTTTTTCTGACCACTCGAACTTTTTGCCTTTCTTAAGAAGTTCAGTCATAGGTTTTGCAATTTTGGAGAAGTTCTCAATGAAACGACGGTAATAACCAGCCAGTCCGAGAAAACTCCGAACATCCTTGACTGATTTAGGTGTTTCCCAGTCCAGAATAGTTTGGATCTTGTCTGGAATAACGGCAACACCTTCGGCAGACACCACGTGTCCGAGATAGATGAGTTCTTTCAACCAGAACTCACACTTGGAGAACTTGGCATAAAGCTTGTGCTCACGAAGTTTGGATAACACCAAACGCAGGTGTTCAGAATGATCATCTTCGGTTTTGGAATAGACTAAGATGTCGTCGATGTAGACCACGACGAACTTATCAAGATACTCCATGAATACCGAGTTCATAAGCCTCATGAAGGTAGCTGGAGCATTAGTAAGACCGAAAGACATGACGGTGTATTCGTAAAGACCATAACGAGTAGTGAACGCCGTTTTAGGGATGTCCTCCTTTCTGATCTTTATCTGATGGTATCCTGATCGCAGGTCCATCTTAGAAAAGACAGTTGCACCAGCTAATTGATCAAAGAGGTCATTAATTCTTGGAAGAGGATACTTGTTTTTGATGGTCACTGCATTCAGCGGCCGATAGTCAACAACCAAACGTGGAACATTGGTATCCCGCTTCTTGACAAAGATAGTGGGACAACCCCATGAAGATGTGCTAGGTTGGATGAAACCCTTTTCTTCTAACTCCTCAATTTGGCGTTTCAACTCAACCAACTCCTCTGGGGCCATACGGTAAGGTCTTTTTGACATAGGAGCGGTACCAGGGACTAACTCAATGACAAACTCCACACTTCGATCAGGTGGCATGCCAGGTAACTCTTCAGGAAACACATCAGGGAAATCACTGACTACAGGTAACTCATGAATTTCAGGAGGGTAATCACCTTGCATGAAGTATAGCTGCAGTTCAGGAGAAAGTCGTGTGCGTGCTGAAGGAGGAATGGTGAACTCAGACCAATAGTCGATGATGGCACCGGAAGGATGTTTCAAGGTGAGGCATTTTGTTGCACAATCCAAAACAGCTCCATATTTGGCAAGCCAATCCATGCCCAGTATGACATCAAGGTCAGTGGATTTTAGGGCAATGAAGGTTGCAGGGAATTGTAAGGATCCCACCTCAACCATGAGCTCTGGCGTAACCATGGTGGTTTGCCAGTTGCAACCAGGGGAGTTTACCATTAACGGTTTTTGCAACTTTTCGAAAGGTATCCCATGCATTTTAGCAAACCCTTCTGACATGAATGTATGCGATGCTCCAGAATCAAATAAGGCTAAAGCCGAAATTGAGTTGACACGAATCGTACCCAGTAAGACGCTTGGATCGTCCTGAGCATCCTCGGCAGTCACATAGTTCAGACGACCACGTCCAGCACCAGCAGGCTTTGCCACTTTCTTAGGAGGAGGAGGAGGTGCACGTCCAGCATGATTCTGAGGGCACTCCCTCGAGAAGTGACCAGGCTGGCCACAGCGGTAGCACACATTGCTGGGAGGAGAGGCAACTGGAGGACGAGAACCTTGTCCACCACCATAGGTTGATGTAGCAGGTGGGACAGGTGGACGAGGAGCATATCCAGATGGCCTTGGCTGAAACGGAGCCCTAGGAACAGCGCTGTATGGAACGAACACACGGCGCTTCCTCTTCTGACCAGAGGGTGAAGCACGGGAATCTCCAGCACTCTTCTTGATAGCAGTATCCATCTCCTTTTTGCCACGTTCAAGAGTGATGGCCTGGTTGTAAAGTTCCTGGAAGCTCTGGAACTTGAAGGGCAGCATCTCATAACGAACAGTTGGGTTCAGGCCCTTACGGAACAGATCCTGCTTGTCCTCGTCATTAGTGACATCACGAGGAGCATAGCGAGCCAGACGAGTGAACACACGACCGTAGGCCTCAATACCCATACTGCCCTGAGTAAGATCAAGGAACTCCTTTCTTTTACCGTCCATGACTGCCTTCGGATATAGGCCTCACGGAAAGCAGTACGGAACTCTGCCCAAGTGACCTCATGACCGGGCGCCTGCAACGCCAGAAAGCCTTCCCACCAAGCACCAGCAGCACCTTCAAGCTTATAGGTGGCGAAGTTCACACGGTCACGTTCCTGGACACGGAGAGCAATGAACTTGCGCTCCATTGTGCGAAGCCAGTCATCGGCATCGAGAGGCTCAGTGGAGTCAGCAAAGTAAGGTGGCTGAGCCTTGAGGAAGTCCACGAGTGTAACACCGGCAGCACGGCGTTCAGTGTTCTGGGCCACACGCTCCAGAAGTTGTTCGTTCCTCAGACGATTGTTCTCAATGCTTTGCAGCACCTGCGCCATTGTGGGTGGCGGCGGAGGTGTTGGCTCAGGGGGAGGGTTGTTACGGCCACGAGTACCACCCGACATCCTGAGTAAAACGAAGAGGAATCATGAATAACACATCCATGGTAAAAGGATACAATGGATCGACATGTAATAATTCCAACGGAACAACAAGATACATGCCGAAATGTAGTAGAACAGAATGAATGAACATGAAGTGTATCATTTCATCAACATGGAGACAACATATTACAACATTTATTGAAACCAGTCGAAGTACAAACCATACATAGTGGCGGTACAAGCTCACAAGCTTAAGTACATACAACACTGAAAGAAAGTACGGTAGATACACATCACCGAAGTTCTGCTCCTATACATTATTTTTCTACAACTTCGGGTTTCGAGTACATGAAAGCAAACATTACTCTAGCTGGAACCGACAACGGTCTCAGTATCCTCCGAAGTCGAAAGGAAGTGGAACCGGAGCACCAGGGTAGCGACGAACAGACTCGTCCTGCGGTCCGTGGAGAGACTGTGGTACACCACGCACCATGCTAGGCCTCCTGAGGCGTCCACGAGGGGGAACATCACCTCCAACATCTGGAGATGCAACCGAGGAAGGCACAAGTACAGCTGGAAGCTCTATCTCAGAGGCCTGAACAATACCACTCTCAACGAATGGCCTCACTCTGGCTGTCACAGTCCTGAGACTAGCTGCAAGGGTGTTAACTAGTGCACTAAGCTCACGCTCGCGACGAGCATAAGCAGCAAGGAGATCAGCGGTGCACCTAAGTGTAAGATCTTCCTCCTGAGAGGAATCAGCAAAGGTGTGGGTATAACACCCCTCAAGAGTAGCATCAGAACCAGGGCAGTAACGGAAGGAGCTATGCTCGTGATCTGGATAGTGGTAACGAAGCTCATTAAGACAATGCCGTGCAGCATCCTGCACAGCCATCTCAACGGTGAAACCAATACCCTCGGCATAGTGCTCAGCAGGAAAGATGGTGCCATCTAGCTGTGGAAGACGGACACCACACAAGTACTGGGTCTGGTGGAAGTCACGGTACTCCTCATACACGGTGTACACAGGATACCAAGGGGCTCCTATGTTTGCACAGGCTGAGGCTAGGAGATGAGGAAAGCCGGGAACTCCAAGGCATAGTGTATGTCGAACAACCTGATCAGAAGGCATCTGAAACAAAGACATTTTCAAGATGTCAAAAGACATGGAGAAATGAGTTGAATTTGGAACTATAACAACCTGAGACAAAGTACTCAGAAGAAAAACACCCAACGGTTTTACTCCTAACTTTTGAGACAACAACAAGGAAACAACACACAAAAACAAATGAGATACGATGACTCAGAGTTAGAGCGAAACCAGATAAGGAGCAAAAAGAATCCTAAGAGGGTTTTCATAACTCATTTTGTCTTTTCAAAGTAGTTTTCACAAGTTCTAGACTCAACATCGACCAACGGTAAGGGTTTCCTACAGGCAGTCCTGCTCTGATACCAAGACCTGTCGGACCCCGGACCCCGAGATATACAAACTGTCATGTGCTCCTAGCAGTGGACTCACAAGGGCTTCAGGGTTACCAGCCCCGGCCGCAACAAACAACGGCAGGCAGACCGGATTCATCGGCACGTAGTCCGGATCCCCGGTCTACTACTCCTTGTGTCCATGCTAGTCATAACCAGATATGTATACCCAAGCATCCACGAGTCGGATGAAACTGAAGGAACGGGACCAGAGTTATACAGAGATGCTATGTGTCCAGAAAGTGCAACAACAATCGAGGGTTACTGGGGTTACCTCGCCCCAGGCCGGATATCTCCGGCAGGCGGGCTCGGACATGGATCATCGGCTCCACAACCCCTCGACTGCGACAACTATGCAGGCATAGCCAAAACTGTATAACAACGGGCTCGAGACCAACAACCGATCAAAGCAGTACTCTAGACATGAAAGTTGTATTAAACAAGGCATACTAGAGTAGCTTACACAAAGAGGTTACAAGACCAACATAGGTCCAGCAACCCAACATTACAACAAGCAGCGAAAGCAAATATGTTGCTATACAACAAGAGCAAAAGGACTAAGAGTCCGAAACATAAGCAACGTAGCCAAACCCATACTACAGATACCAAGCTGCTGCCTGGGAACTCCTAACTACTCGTCGACGTCGAGGTAGAACCCCTCTTCAGCTGCATCACCGAAGTCTGAAATAAAACAACAACGAAGCAAGGTTGAGTACAGAAGGTACTCAGCAAGACTTGGCTTTTAAGGTTCTTTGCATAAAGCCAACTTTGTTTTCCGAAGTTGAGGAAGAGAAGCACGTGTAATAGAGCATTTATAAACAGAGGAGGAATCTACTCAACTACTGAGACCATTATGTTTTTTAGTCCATCAAGTACTTTCTCAACCCCAGACTACCTTATGCTACAAGAATCACCCCTCTCGACGTAGTCGAGGAGGCATCCTTCATTCATTGCCAGCAAGTTTTAGTCATTCCGTTAGAGTTATCTATGACCCCGTGACTTTCACCAAGTTGTCCATAACCGTGGACACGGCTTTCCGAAAGATTTATCCCTGCAGGGTGGTACACTTTACCCACACGTATCGACCGACTCTTAACGCCACGCGGTAACGCTCCTCTCTAAGAGCGCGGCAGAGTGTGGTCGACCACGGCCTTTACCTTGCTTAACCCTTTCCATGAGTCAACCCAAACAGGGCCACCCCGTCAACAGGGAGTTGGCCACCTCCTGACGGCACCTGTTCTGTGAGTCGGGACAAGATCCGTGTACGTCCATCACTGGTCCCGGTCACGCCCTAGTTTTCTCCAAAACGTTTTATGACACACCCGCGAATGGAAAACTCAAACTATGTGACCCATGGAAGTGATCAAACAAGTTAGTTAGCCGAGCGGGGTTCATTGGCCCGCGTGTGGCTGCACGCTCAGTCTTGGCTTCCGCGGCGAGACCTTAAATCCTAGGGTTGGCGAGTACGGAACGAATAACCACTACCCAAGTGGCCTCCCGTGCTAGCCTTAGTCAGTTTCGTATGCTCAGTACTCATAAATATAACAACATACAAGGTTATCGAAGTGATCCAAAACATCAACCGGATGTAGTAGATCAGAACACTAAGCATGGCTAAGCATAACACACAAGGCTCTACGATACTCAAACAACCCTAGTCATACTAGGAGGGTAAACAGGTATGAAGGTGACATGTGAGGGGAAGGGTCATGCAGTGGATAGGTTAACTCTAACAGACTCAAAACACAGTTGAATCGAATGCATGAGTAAGAGGTTCAAAGACTCAAAACATGGGTAGCCATGAGGTGGTGCTTGCCTTGCTCGTCGAAAGTAGAGCTCGAGTTGTCGTAGAACGCCGGATCGACCTCCGGATCTCGGTCTACCGATAGCGAGCAACACCGGAAAGAAGGCAAACAATCAATACTTGACGACCGTGCAATGCACAATATGTATGCATGAGTAAAACAATGCAAATGAGATGAAGCTTAAAAGATATAACAGGGAGATAGGGTTTTGCGTCGTGAACGACGAACACCGGAGGAGGGGGAAAAACCCTAAACTGAAGATGTGACCAAGCTAACATGCTCAAATGACTTTATAAACCTCATAGTTGGATTGAATTTGTTTCACTGATCAAAATGGTATATTACACTTAATTTTCTATTTTTATTGAATAAAAACTTTATTTTCAATATTTTAAATGAATTAAAAGTTAAGTACAAAAGTGACCTCATTTTAAACTTGGTTGAACATGTATGAAAATGACATGGATAAATAGCTCTCATTTTTCTGAACATGCACATATTTTTTTCATAATTTTTGGAGCTGTGAAATAAAAGTTATTAATTTTCTAAAGAACAAATATTTTCTGTTTTTCTCTTTTACTGCGGGGCCCACTGCTCAGTTTAAAACAGACAGAAAGAAATGCCACTTGTCAAGCCACGTGGGCAGGTGATGTCACGGTGACATCACCGTGACCTCACGGTGGACGGCAGTGGCCGGGGAGAGCTCGCCGGCGACGATTCCGGCGATCCCCGTGCGCGTGCCTGGGCTCATTCGATGCAGCTCCCCGAGGCGCATCTAGCCGTGGTGGCGCCGCCCTGGTTTGGTCACCGGCGGCGAGGAATCGATGGCGGGCGGCGGCGGGGCTATCGGGTTCCGGCGAACTCGTCGAACCCGAGCCGGAGAGGACGAACGGAGGGGATGGGAAGACGGAGGAGCTCACCACGAGCTCAACGGAGCTAACGACGGGGCCGGAGGTGGTCGCAATCGGCGGCGCGGTGAGGATTCCGGCGACCGGAGAGGTTGAAGGAGGCGGCGCGATTTGCGGCGACTACGGCATCCCGGCTGCTGCGTCTTCGCGAGGGCGGGGAGGGGCTCGTCGCGGATCCAATGAGCCTAACGAGAGGGCCGGGGAGGGAGCGGAGCCACGGCGGTGACGGATCGACGGCGACGGCCGGTTTCGGCGGAGGAGGAGACAGAGGAGGGGAGAGAGACAGCGGGTGGGGGGGTTCTGCGAGGTGCTCTCGATGCGGACGTCTCTTTGGAGTCGTTGGGGGCCTCCACGTCGACCGCGGGGAAGCAGGAGGTGGCGCGCGAGGCGGCGGCTGCCCTCCTGTCACCGGACAGGAGGAAGACGACATGGTTTTCAAGAAAACCCCCTGGGAGAAAATAAAATTGCAAAGAAGCCCCTGGAAACTTTAAAACAGAACCCAAAAATGAAATTTGAGGGCCTTTTTGTGAACCAAAAATTGCACAAAAATAGTCATTGGAAAGCTCTTTCAATTTGCTACCTTTCTAGCATAAGTTTGGTTCCATTTGAGAAACTTTGCAGAACAACTTTGTTTGAAACAAGTTTAAGTGATTTTCTGGTAACTCTCTGGTTGAACTTTAAAAGCAAAAATTTTGTCAAATTTTCATGCATGCATGCCATTTACACAACACCTCTCTTTATTACACAAAAAGTAGGGCTGTTACAGCAGGTGCCCTCTGAATGATTGTATTTGCTATCTCTGCTCTAATGAGAGCCATTTGCAACTTATTTCAATCTTTTGTGTCGTAGAGATCTGTTGTGATATCACTTGATAAACGCCGTTGACGTACCATGTGTGTATGGTTTGAAGTACGTCGACGGAAGTGCCTTTGATCTCTAGTGGATAGTTTACATCGACGATGGAATAGCAGGGCTTGTGTCGTCGCGCATAAGCGCAGGCCTACCAGGAAGCTGGGACGTGGGAGCAGTTATGCCCCATAATCCAAGCATCTGCTATCCAGTTCGTACGGTGAGTATCCCCTAGAAATCAGGGTGCGACAAATGGTATCAGAGCCTGTCTGCCCATAGGATCCCTTTTTACTGGTCGCAGTTGAGTCTAGAAACTATTTTGTAGCTATATAGGAAAAATGAAACGTGAGAGTAGGAATTCTGTTCTTTTTCTTCTTTTCCCCACCCTCCCTCCCTTTTCTGGTAAGGAAGTGCAACGTTGATTTTTCCCTTCTCACCTAAACTTTCAAGTTAGGATTTCACGTGTTTTGGGTTCTCCGTAGTATCTCAGGATTTTGGTCTCGTTTTCCCGATGTTGCTTCAATATCATGTTCTTCTAAACATTTCATTTTCGTCCGTTGAAATCTTGTTGTTGTTTCCACTTCAATTCTTCTACCGGCGTCAAGCTAACTTCCCAAATATCAAATCTATCTGTCCAGAGAGGTTCTTGTTGTTGTTGTTGTTTTCATTCCTCAAGCACCACATTCCAGATAGTCTATTCTCCGTATGGACCAAGTTCTGTTTTAATCAAGTTTTCCCCGTTCATCTACTAAACTCTATTCCAGCTAAAGTGTTGTTTGATACCGGAGCATCACTTTCCTTTGTGTCAACAATCTTTTCCACAACATAAAACCTATTTCTGGTTCCACTAAGCAATCAAATCACCGTTCACTCCCCGGAATCTCAAATGTTGGCTTCCAACATAAGTAAAAACAATCCAATTCTAATGGGAGGCCACATATTCCTCGTTACTCTCATGTTGCTGATTCTGACATTGATGTCATTCTTGGTGTTGCATTGATGTCAATAACTCTGTTCCACCCTTATTACAGATAGTCTATTCTCCAAATGAATCAAATTCTATCCAGCTATACATCCTCCATACAAAACCTATACCTCTACTAATATTGTTCCGGTGGTTTCCAAATTCCTTGACGTCTATCCAATGTGCACGATGTGTTTCACGTGTCACAGCTCAAGAGGATCTTCCCAAGAAGTATCCGGACCTTTTCTTTTCTCAATAGGAATCTCGGGGCGCGATTCCTTCAAGGGGGGGCGTTTTGTAACAGCCCAAGTATGAAAACCAGCCTCTTAGAATGTTTGTTTCATGCTTATTAAAGTATTGCATCATGTCATCATATTGTTTCCATGTTGTTTGCTTTTGTTTCTAAATTGTTGCACTTGTTTTCCACTGTTTTCACAACTCAAATTCAAACCTTACTCAAACAATGTTTTCATACTTGTTCTGTTACAACTTTTGGAATAAAAATAACAAATGAAAACAACCAATTTGTTCCATTTTATTTCATGTTGATCACTTATTAAATTGTTGGTTTTAATCAAACAATTAATTCAATCAATTACTTCAAATCACTTTCAAATTCAAATCAAATCCATCAAACAGAACATTTTTGAACTTATAAACTTTAACAAGCCAAACAACTAATTTAATCACTTTAATCAATAGGGTTCCCCTATTAAAATCCTTGTTTTCAATATTAATTTATTAATTTCTAAATTGCTCAAATTCAAACCAAAACATTCAAAACAGAACCCAATTTGAAATTATAAAAATAATAACCAAAACTTTCTCTCATTACTTGTTTTCCAATTAATTCCTTTGGGTCACCTTATTAAAAGGTTGATTTCATTAATCAATTTGAATATTCAAAATCTTATAATTTGGCTTATTTTACAAACAGCAATGTAAAAGTTGAATTTTCAAAAACCTATTTTGCCAACTGTTAGCTTTTGAGCTAACATGGTCCCATGAATTTTCTCAAAATTTTTGAAATCAAAAACCCTATCAATTTCTTCCAAATCTGGTTTCAGCAAAAAAAAAATAATTGAAAAAAAAAAAAAAAGAGAACGGTGCGCAGCAGCTAAACCTACCCTAGGCCCAGCCCATTTTCCCTCTGGTGGCCCAATACCTCTTCAGCGCGGTCGCTTTTCTTCCTCCTCGCGCTGACGTCGACAGTACGATCGCTCCCCCTCCGTTGATCGTTCTCTCACCCTCCCGATGGCTCGCCGTACAGCGCCCTGAGCCACGATAAAAACGCCGTTTCCACCCCTGCTAGCCCTAACCTAGCCTGCTTCCTCCCCCCTCGAACTCCGCCGCCGTCTGCCTCCTTTCTTCTCTGCAACCGCGAGTCCACGCTCTGAACCCCGCCGCCACTCTCTGAAACCCTCCGCCGCTCGCCGTCGCCGATGGCTAGCAGCGCGAGCTAGCCACGGGAACGGGAAGCCCACGTTGCCCCCTACGTCAACGACACCACAGTGGCGCTCGAGGCAGCCCGTAGCCGCGCCGCCATCCACGCCGTTTGTCGCCGGCCATCCGCACCGAGCCGCTGCTCGACTCCACCGGAGGTGAGCTCGCCGTGGCCTCCACCTCCTATCTCCCTCTTCTCTGCACAAGCATCACCACGCACACCTGTGCGCAACCTAGACCACCCGCGAGCCGCCGGAGACCCGCCGTGGTGATCACCGGCAGAAGGCCTCTGTCCGTGACTGCAAACTGCAGATGCAGATTCGTCAGTTTGGCACAAAGCCGGGTGCTTTACCTGAAAAACCTTGCAGCTGTACTCTGAACAAAAGTTCAGTTACAGCGCAGTGGCAGTGGCCCTTCGCGAGCAGGAGGAGGGTGCGGGTTCGATTCCCCCCCTCGCGCGTCCTTTTTCCGCGTTTTTGCCTCGGTGGCCAGGCCCGCGGGTCAGTGACCCGCTGCGCCACCTCACCATCCACAGCGCCACGCTGGCACCGTGGCCCACACCCAGTGGCTGCGGCTAGGTTGCTGTAATGTAACAAATGGTTAACACGTTTTCTGATATTTTCCAAATACTCTTAAATTGGCAGAATAAACACCTAACTTGAAAATTCAATAACTTTAAATCTATAAACCCAATAAACAAAAACTTTATATGTTTTCTGTTCAAAATTTAACAGTCTTTCCAAATAACTTAATTGTGTTCTGTTTTGAGTTTTCAAAATACATTTAAAATTCAAATTTGGATAATTCAAATGTAATTTGCAATAATTCATAAGTAATTCATACTATTTCCAAATAAGTCAAATAAAATATGTTTTCCATACCATTTTGAATACCCTATTCAAATATAAAATTTGTTTCCTGGTTTGAACAATTTAAATTGCTTAAACAATTTAAATCTTGTTTAATTCAATTAAAACTTGTTTAATATTGTTTAATTCATAATTAAATAATCCAAAGTCCAATTTCAAAATGTGAAACATGTAATCCAACTAAAATTTGATAACCTTTTCAAATATAAACTTTGTTAATTGTTTTGAGCATTTTAACTTGATGAAAACAACCACTACTTGTTTAACACCATTAAGTAACAATAATTGCCAAACCTTATTAATGTTTTCTAAAATGGTTAACTATCATTTCAATTGCATTTAATATTGTTATCTTCTTGTTCTTCATCATGCATGCATCATGCTAACTCACCTACACCTGATGCTTAGTGGTAGAACAACTAATTCAACCTTAAGGCATGGGTTTGCCATATGCAATCTTTGCATATGGAATCCATTTAAACTTGTGTATCATATCCACTAGTTTACTTTGTTGCATCTATTAACGTAACATGCATCATCCCATGTTTGTGCAACAATGCCATGATATTGATTGTCTACCCCTTCTGCATTGTCTGTTTGCTTCTTCCCGGATAAACGACGACGTTGAGACCGACGATACTTACGGCACCCCTTCTAAGGAGTTAGCTCAGTACCAGGCTACTGGGTTTTGCAGGCAAGTTATCACTCACATGAACCACCGTGTTCCTTTCAACATTGATTACCGATACTTTCCGTTGTTCTTTTCTGCTAGCCTTAGTAGTAGTTGTTTCTGTTACGAACCCATCACATGAATCCCTTAACCTTGATATTGCCTCACCTCCACTCCTATCACCTCTTGGTTGAGCCAGTGTCTTACTAGCATGCTTAGGTTGTTTTGCTCGAGTCTGTTACCCGTTACTTTCTGATTACTACTCTATTACGTTGTGGGGGCTCGATGTTTAATCAATCAATCATGCTAATGTTACTATTAATAATAAATTTGATGATAAGGCACCGGCAGGAGGCCCATGAGAGGTTTTGGAGCCTGCTAGTGTCGACCCTAATAGGAAAAGGGTCTTGTCTACTGATCCATGATGAGCGCACTACCCGCATGTGGGAAGCGAGTATGGGCGCCCCCCTCAACTTGACCTGATTCGCATCTCGTCCAAATCGCCTCATTTAGTTCGTGTTTTCCATTTGCCGCATGCATGTTTTTGCGAGCCCAGCGCAGGGTGGAACTTTTGTAGTCGGCATATAGGGGGACACGTTCTTAGAGTGCTATGAGGGTCCATTTTCTTCTGGGCTCGATTAGCCGTGCGCCCAAGGTGCTTTGGGCTTGATGCGAAGAATGGTTGGTTGTGTTGAGTGCCTCGCTTGGTGGGGTGATCTCCCATCTGGCGGGCCATTCATACGTGTACGGCCAAATTGGTGCAACCCTGCAGGGATAATCTTCTCGAGAAGCCGTGTTTTCCGCGGTTATGGATTACTTGGTGAAAGTACTGGCTAACAAGTACTCAGGACAACTCAAACATAATGATCAAACCTGTTACACCTAATGATTAATAATCTGACTAGTAATAGGTTGATGACACAATAACTTGATTCACCTTTAATACAACTGTGTGAGTTATCCTCGGATTGCTTCTTTGGATAAGGGGCGAGATCCAGGATGGGTTTGTTTGAAGTTATCTTTCCGTTGGTTACAATCCTCGATCTTATCTCCTTTCTGTTAGCCGGAAGTGGTAGAATCTCTGTAGTTGGTTAGCGCAGCCAGTTGCAGCATCTTTATATCCCCTCTCTTCCGTTGAAACCCAAGGCATCTGTGCTTGGTGTTGACGGGTTACACTTTGGTGAACTGTGAGTCTTGCTTGCCAGTACGTTTATGTACTGACCCCTTTGGGGCTGTGGTTTCCGCAGACCTACGTTTCCGAGGATCTACATGGTGGCAACTACGTGGAGTATGACGAGACTGCTGACGAGTAGATAGCGGACCCGGGCAGGATCCGAGACTTCGTGGATGGGCTCCGTCTGTTTGTTTCCGGCCTCTTAGGCCTATTTGGTTCTTGTCTGTACTCAGACATGTTGGAATGCTTCCGCTGTATTGTAATGATGTATTGTTGGGGCAGGTGCCCTCTGAATGATTGTATTTGCTATCTCTGCTCTAATGAGAGCCATTTGCAACTTATTTCAATCTTTTGTGTCGTAGAGATCTGTTGTGATATCACTTGATAAACGCCGTTGACGTACCATGTGTGTATGGTTTGAAGTACGTCGACGGAAGTGCCTTTGATCTCTAGTGGATAGTTTACATCGACGATGGAATAGCAGGGCTTGTGTTGTCGCGCATAAGCGCAGGCCTACCAGGAAGCTAGGACGTGGGAGCAGTTATGCCCCATAATCCAAGCATCTGCTATCCAGTTCGTACGGTGAGTATCCCCTAGAAATCAGGGTGCGACAGCTGGGCGCTTGGGACATCATCTATGCAGGGCGCAATTCAATAAAATCCCAGGTATTCGTGGAATTCCTGAGCGAGTGGACAGAACTACAAACGCCCGGGCCGCCAGAATACACGAGTAACTGGATCATGTACTTCGACGGATCCAAGAGAAACGAGGGAGCAGGAGCTGGGATCGTCCTAATATCACCCAGAGGAGACAAACTGCAGTACGTCCTACGATTGGATTTTCCACCCGACGATCCAGCATCAAATAACAACGCAGAGTACGAGGCCCTGTTGCATGGGATGAAGATGGCAGTCGCGTGCGGAGCCACCCGAATGATGATCTATGACGATTCCAATCTCATCGTGCAACAAACAATGAAGGAGTGCGACGCTATTGCCGAGAATATGGTTGCCTATCGTGACATGTACAACCTACTCGAAGAAAGTTTCAAAGGTTACGAGCTGAAGCACATTGCGAGATCCAGCAATGAAGAAGCAGACAGGCTGACAAACATGGGTTCCACAAACACACCCATACCGCCAGGGATATATTTCGAGCGGATGACTAGGCGATCAGTCAAAATCAAGAAAACTGCAGAAGCACCCGCAGCATTGGAAACAGAGGTCAGCCCGCATATCACTATTATCGAGCTCATTCCTAATATTTCACGACAAGTTTTTCTGGTCGAGCCAGTCTGGATGCAGAAATACCTCGACTACTTGTCCGCCAAACAGCTCCCAGCAGATCCTCGCGAGGCCCGACAGATAATCAGACACAGCAAATACTTTCGGGTACTCAACGACGAGCTGTACAAACAAAGCATCTCAGGCATACAGCAACGATGCATAGCACCCGAAGATGGCAAGGAATTACTGCGGGACATCCACCAAGGAGATTGTTGTGCTAGCTAGAAAGCAATCATGGGAAAAGCCTTCCGAGCAGGATTCTACTGGCTTACAACAGCCAGGGATGCAAAGGAACTGGTCGACAGGTGCAACGCTTGCTAGCGATTCGCACCAAAACCACACGCACCCGCTACGGAACTACATATGATACCCATCGCCTGACCCTTTGCACAATGGGGGCTAGACATCGTAGGACCATTATGCAAGTCCACACCAGGCGGATACACACACTTGCTGGTCGCAGTCGACAAATTTACCAAGTGGATCGAAGCAATGCCAGTAACCTCAGCTAGCGCCCAATGCGCCGTCAAATTCCTCAACTCCATCGTATGCAGGTTTGGAGTACCACACGACATCATTACTGACAATGGTAGCAACTTCACGGCAAAAGAAACACAACAGTTCTGCGAAGAAAAGGGCATCATCTTCAAATTTGCTTCAGTTGCCCATCCGCAAACCAACGGCCAAGTCGAAAGATCCAACGGACTAGTTTCGGCTGGCATCAAGAAACGTCTACTCGATCGTCTACACCCAGCAGCGGGACATTGGGCAGAAGAGCTACCCTCCGTGCTATGGAGCCTCCGCACAACTCCAAATCGATCCACAAACTACACACCATTTTTCATGGTATACGGGGCCGAAGCAGTCCTTCCCGAGGACGTCAGGTTCAGCGCCCCACGGGTTGTTGCTTACAGCGAAGAAACCTCCAACAGGGCACTCGCGGATGATATGGACGCACTCGACGAAATACGTGATATTGCACTCGCAAAATCCGCAGTATACCAGCAGTCGCTGCGAAACTATCACAGTCGCCGCATACGCCACAGAGCCTTCGCAGCAGGAGATCTCGTGCTACGGCTCAAGCAGAAGGAAGGACACAAGCTCGAGCCACCATGGGAAGGACCCTTCATAATACACGAAGCTATCCCAGGTGGTGCCTATCGACTGAAGAATCCGGCGACAAGAGGCATCTATTCCAACCCTTGGAATGTTGCACAACTCCGCAAATTTTATCCTTAGATTTATTTCTACTCATCATAATAAGGCTATATTAGCCATCTTGTAGCTCGAAAGAAAAACACATGACTTTTTCAGTCATTGCAATAAAATACATGGTTTCGCAACCATAGATACTCAAGTTCTCCATCCTTACATGCTAAAAGCAACAAGTATACACCCCACAAACACACGGGGACTACACCTAACACAGCATCACAGGAAGAATTTTTTATACAAGGTAAACACCTTACAACAGTTTTTTACAACTACACAGCGCAACAGGATACATACATCCTACAATCACACATGGCGATGAGCATTCTCAGCCGCCAAAATCCGATCTACCTCAGCAGAGGTCAACCGAATGATTTCCTCTACCGCAGGACGAACAGCCCTATAATGAGGAGAAAGGTCGACGATTGGACCTGATGGGGGGATAGTAACCCGGTAGGCCAACTCCAAGGTGTAACCCGGCCCAAAGGACGCCGCGCGGGATCCGGCTAAGGATAAAGAAACTTCTGGAAGGCCCAAAGTTTGTAGGCCTCGTAACCCGGATTGTGGGTTGCGGTAAGGAAAGCTAGGGTTTGTAAGCAGAGTTCGGATAGGATTCAAGCTGCGCCTTGGAGGGAAAGCCAAGGGGGGGTACGGGTGCTTTATAAACCGGCCCCTAGGCTTAGCTTGGCAGAGATTCACGACATAATCATATCACCTGTTATCGAGTATCTAGCATAAATCGAGAGCCATATTCGAGACTCGGCGAGTTGAGTGCCGATTCCTAGATCGCTTATCACCATGTTCTGTTTCGAGCTAAACCCTCTCCCAAATGCCTGTGTCGACTTGCCCCAAGATCAGTTACCCCTGGTAACATCTGCCGTGATCATCCCACGACAGTTGGCGCCCACCGTGGGGCCTGCGTCCAAAGGTGTTTACATCACGGGAGAAGCTCGGAAAAGCATGAGGAACCTCGTCGTCGGAGAGATCTACGACGACCACAAAGGAGAGAAGATGGTGGACGACTCCGGCTGGGGGCCAGAATCGGATCGCCTCGAATCCGGATCTGTCGTTACAATCGGCCGGATCAGCGTCTTCATCGGTATGGTATGTTCCTCTGGCTCGGCTCCTGACGATGTTGGATCTGATTCTGTGTCAGGGGAGGATGCTTGCGACCAATCAGATAGAGAAGAATCAGTTGGAGCAACAGACCAGATAGAAGAATCCATCGCGCAGTGGGAACAGCCGGAGGAGCCGGCATGGGCCCCGCGTGACCCGGACGACAGAAAGGACTATACTGAATCTATACGGGACCTGCTGGAAGACCGGTACGGAGAAGACAACAGCGGAGAAGAACAGCATGAACTCACAACAGGCGTAATACGCCGAGCGGCGGTCTACACGGCTCCCGCAGCCAACCTTAATCAAGGAAACATCACCACGGCTCTGGTCGGGGCGGCTCAGGCATTGGCACAGCGACAGGACGCGGCTAACGGAAACCCGATCCCAGCCCGGGTCGACGGAGAGTCGGCATCAGTGACTAGCCGTGCGGCGGATGAGGAGTTGCACGCGAATACGTTCGGATTCCTGGGAAACCGGACACCGGGGGCGGGTCCGTCAAACCCGCGCCACCCGGCCTTGTTCGACAACAATCTGATCCTAGACCCCACTGTCCTCGCTATGGTTATCACTCCAGAAAACGCAGCTGAACGTGTCAGGGACCTGGATGTGGCTCGCCGCGCGTTGGAACACCAAAGAAGGCAAGTGGAAGCAGAGAAACAAGGGATGGCTACGCGTCAACGCGAGCTGGATGCATTGGAAACCCGGCTCCGAGAGGAAACATCTAGAGTACACCAGAGACATCAAACTAGACTACCGGCCACGGGTGGGGTCATTAACCCGGCAGCTTTGTTTATTACGCCTCAGGACCAACCGATCCCAGCTGTAAACCAGGGAACTGCGCCTCAGCCGGTGACAGCGGAAGCCCGCGCGGCAAACGTGCAGGCCGGGTTACCCCCACCACGAACCAGAGTCACAACCGGCATCGAGTTGCCGCCGCAGCCGCCGTCACGGTTTCGCACACCAGCAGGCCACTACAACAATCCCATGGACAACGTGTATGCAACAACGCTCGCATTGAACCAGATCCCGGTAGGAGAATCGCCCCATGCAGAAAGGACCCGGCAAGCGATCGATCTACTGCACACTGCAGTGGCGCAGCAGGCCAATTACCCAGATCACAGAAGCGGGATGCATGGGACGCCATACGCCAGTCAACAACAAGGGAATATTCAAGCAAACTCGGCGCGGAGGAGGGAAGAGCAGCAGCAAATGCCGCCTCCTCCCCGTGTTCCGGCAGCATCAGTGGCGCAGGCCGTTGTGGATAGCTCCAGGGCTCGGAGAGCCGGGGCCGGGTCTGCTGCACATGGGCTGCCTGCAGCACCGCGCCCCGCTACGCCCCCGGCTGGATCGCACGCTTCCCGAGTAAGGCCAGTCTCAACCGTCCTCGCAGGGCCCAAGTGTCTCTCGGATGACATCAGAGCTGAACCTTACCCGGAAAAATTCAAAGAGCCGGGAAAAGTAGTGAACTATGAACCGACCATGGATCCGGAAACATGGTTGAGTAGTTATGAGATGGCAATGTCAATCCGCAATGCATCCGAGAATCTTCAAGCCAAGTTCATGTACTTGATGATGTCAGAAGGAGCAGCAAAGTTATGGTTTACCAACCTGCCAGAAAGATCGATCAAGTCTTGGGAAGAACTAAAGACCGCGTTCGTCAAGCACTTTCATGGAACGTGCAGGAAGCTGTTCACTATTGATGATTTAGAGCGATGCGTTCAGAAGAAGGGAGAATCAGCATGCAGTTGGGTACGCCGGGTCATGGAGATACTTCACTCATCCACAGAAATTCAGCCCAAAGATGCGCTACAAGCTATGGCAAAAACATGCAAGTATATTCCTTTAGTACAAAAGTTAACTCGCATGAAGTCCAGTAGGAATGCATCGGAGGTTACAATGGGAGAATTAATGGATGCATGCAACAAACACGCTGCAACAGACACTACAGAGGAGGAAGTTGATGACAAGAAAGCGAAGGTGAACACCAGTAATAGTGGAAGAACCGGCAATGGATCAGCACCAAGTAATAACGGAAATAGTCAGAACAAGCGCCCATTTGAAGGAGGTTCCGAGTTTGTAGCTAATACTGAAGCCGGGTCTTCGAGACCCAGATCTGAAGGGAATTTTAATACCAGAAATCATAATGGAGGACACTATCAGGGACCTCCGAGGCCGGGCAATAGTTGGGATATATTCAGGATGGCGTGCCCGAAGCACAGCAGGAACGGCAAGCCGGCTAATCACTCCTTGGAGCAATGCGCCGACTTACAGAGATGGAAGAATGAGGAAGTAAACAGAGCCATGCGAGGAGCGGGTCGGGGAGGAGGCCCGGGTCCAGGTGGAAATTTGGGCAACGGTCCACCCCCAGCCGGTAACCCGGCAGCAGGAAATCCAGGCAACAATCAAGGGGGAGCGGGAGGTTTTCAGGCTAACCCCAAACAGTTGGGTCAATATCATGTGCATACTACTGGAGGCTCTAACAAGGATAAAAAGATACTGAAACAAGCGGTCAATTCAGTCTCTTCCGCTGTTCCGAGGTATTTGAGGTGGTCAGAACAGGAGGTAACTTGGAGCAGAAGGGATCATCCGGACAGGGTTGATCACCCGGGAGTTTTAGCCTTGGTAGTGGCACCACAGGTCAATGGGTATGAGCTGAAAAAAGTCTTGATGGATGGAGGAAGTAGCATCAATATCCTGTACTGGGAAACTTTTCTGCGCATGGGCCTCAAGGAGTCTCAACTGCAAAAGAGTACGACAGTTTTTCACGGGATAGTGCCGGGTCATTCAGCGTGCCCGGAAGGGAAAATGGCGTTGGAGGTAGCTTTTGGGGAGTCAAAGGACAATTATCGGGTTGAGTGGCTTACTTTTGAGGTAGTTAAGTTCGCAGTCCCTATCACGCATTGTTTGGAAGACCAGCTTATGCCAAGTTCATGGCAAGACCGTGTTATGTGTATCTACAGCTGAAAATCCCGGGTCCTAAGAAGACCATTACCATACACGTAAATCGAGATATAGCAGCTGAATGCGATGAAGGAGATGCAGCAATGGCTGAGCAAGCCTGTAGGAAAGAGGAGCTCAAGCATTACCGATCGCAGGCGAACCTGGAGGAAAGGGCAACGTCAAAAAAGCCGACCTCTGAAGGGGATAAAGCAAAAACCAGGACAGAACAAGATCCTAAGATGGTGGCTTTCGTCAGGAGCGCTCCTTCCAAGCTCCCTGGCGTAGAAGAGGAAATCACACCGCTATCTACAACTAGCCGCGCTACAAGAACGACACACCTGGATTGGCTAACAAACCCGGTACTCATTATGAAAGGGATTAACAAATGGAGAATGTGCATCGGCCGTGCCAGCCTGGGGCCGATCCTCGAGAAGAACTAAAGCAGTGTAACGGACAGCAGGTTTCATACGCGCTCTTTTCCTACCCAGGGTACCTAAGGGGACTGGGAGGTTTTTAATGAGGCGGCCTGCTGGCACAATTTTTTACGTATCAATAAAAGAGATGGTTTTCAAGCCTTATCATGGTCTTTGCTTCAATTACAAGTAAGTGATATTTGTTATTATCAGTACATTAGTATCATCAAAATACGTTGCACGTACATAAGTCTTTGGGAATTGAACTGCTTAAATAGTAGTCACAAACCCAGAGACCTGGCCTTGATGCCTATGAGTTATGAGGGCCGATTACTTGCAAGACGAGTACAGCTGCAATCTTATAACCGGACGAAGGAGCCAAATTTCTTGGTTATTCTTACTTAAGCTCGATGTGAATCGCACCAAAGTGGCATGATCTGTTCGCTTACGATTACAATCAAACCATGCAGCCCAATGGGACTTGCTTGACCCTGTTTTTCGTATAGATGTAACAACATGGTATCCACGCGAAAGCCGGCTTACAGTACAAGATAATCAAAAGGGTCATCTAAACCACAAGTCTATGCAGAGTACAAGGCTAAATAGCCGGAAACTCAACAAGTATCAAGCATGACTTCAGTATTTACGTGAATGGCTATTGGTTTTCGGCTTAGTAAAGAGCAGTTTGTCATCTGAGAAAGGCCACACCCCCCTGGCTCGTACTTTGGGTCATGGGGACTGGGGACTTCGAAACAGAAACAAGCTGTTTATCTATTGAAGCTCGAAAAACCTTGGCTTCCGAGTCTTGGGGACTTAAAGAAAAGTCCGCTTATCAAAGCCCACGATACTCGGTTAACCGAGCCTCGAAAAGGGAATCAAAAGCAACCGGGTATCGAGAATAAGCTTAAGAATAAAACAAGGGACGAGATTATCAAAAGCCGGGAAAGGCACAAAGTTATCACGAGTAAAAGTACAAAGTGACAGTACCAGTATCAATGGCGCAACAAGCGCATCATCAAAATCGTACCAGTTTTTAAAAAACACAGAATACAAGACATCATCCTACTCGGCATCCTGGGAATGATCTTCCGGGTCTTGGTCTTGGACCTGCTCCTTAGCCTTTCCAGCAGCATTACCCGGACTTTCCACATTAGGACGGACAGGCGGAGGAACAACTGGTGTAGAGGTAGACGGCCTTAAGCCTAACTCGGCCTCTCTCTTAGCAGCTTCTTCTTTCCTCCTGGCCAGGTCAGTCGCCCATTTTTCCAGCATGTCGAAGGGAGGGGGTGCCTCCACCAAAATGGTTTTGCCTTCAGTGTCGTACGAGCTCATGATTGTGTCCAGTTCCATCTTATCGGCCAAGGCAGTAGCCAAGTGGCGTACGGCGGATTGTATAACTTTGAAATCCTTGGGCGTAAACTTGGAGCCGTCAGCCTTGAATTCTGGAAACCCGGATATTACCTTTGCCGGGTCAAGCTTAGGAAAATAAGCTTTCGCCAGCGTAAAGGCCCGGGTCATACCGACTCGGCAAGACGAGCGCTTCCATATTTCAATCCATCCAGGCACCGTCGAAAACGCTTGCATAAGGTTTTCTTCGCCTGGGTATACCTCGGAAGGCCATTTCACGGCATCCAATAAAAGCTTTGCGCCGGCAAAAAATGTTCGGAGCACAGTCTTTAGCGTTTTAGTCATAGCAACAACATCGTCCTCTGGAGCAGCAAGGTTAGCACCTGCAATTGAAATAAAAGAAAGCATATCAGTAATCTTGATTATTGTAAGGATAAGATAGAGGCATGTAAGTTAATCGCGAACAAAAACTTACTTAGCAAGATGCGATAAGTGTCCGCAACCTGGTTCGACAAGTTTTTCAGTGTAGATTGGGCAGCATCGTACTTCTTCTTGTATCTGGAGACATCTTTTTTCAAAGTCTTCACCTCCGCCTCAAGGGTTTCTCTGCGCTTTACTTCGGCAAGCACGAGCTGCTCGGTCTTGAGTAATACCTCGTCGGACCGAGTAATTTCCGCCTGCAAGGAACAAGTGAAACTGTAAGTCGGATATCATGACAAGCCGAATATTGTATGAAGTACTGAGCACAACTTCAGCAAGTTATGCTCAGAACTTGGGGACTGGGTGTGTAGTAAGAAATATCAAATAATGTTACCTGATGTGCTGCGGCCATACGCTCCAAGACATTTCCCTCTGAAGCTTTCATGGAAAGGAGAGCACTCATCAGCTGGTTAAAATCATCGTTATTCGAGTTAGAAGACTCGGGGGCGTGGAAATTTGGAGAAGAAGTTTTCTTCGTAACAGGAGACGGCACCCGGGTCATCCGAATGTCGGAGTTTGGCCCTCCTCCCGCGCCCGCAGCTGCGCCTTTTTCCTTCTCGCTTGCGTGCGAGGCTATTGGATACCCGGCTTCTTGCCTAGCCGGGTTCGTTGGTGACGCTTGCTCATCACCAGCTGTGGTGAATGCATCGTCAGTCGGTTTATTCTTACCCCGGTCCTCAACTTCCATGTCTTCCTGGTCGCTAACAACGATCGTGGCTCTGTAGAAAGTGCAAAGGTGCAGTTAGCGCATAAGTCATGAAAAGGGCGATAAAAGTTCGGCATAACATCAGGAAAAGAACTTTACCCGGGGTTCACCGCGAAGTCCGAGGGAAAGCCGCTGCTGGACCCGGAAGATACTGAAAAATACCAAGCAAGGTGTGAGATTACTTTGTGAGGGAATGTTTGGGAAAGATTCTTATGTATGGTGAATACCTGTATGTCGAGCTGGAGGCGATGAAGTACCCGGGTTAAGGGTCTCGTTACCCGGATGGTTCCGGGTCACTCTACGTTTGGACGCAGGTGGCTCCTTCAGTTATGGCCAAAGGGGTGATGACGGGGTTAGCTCATGAATGATATCACGGGAACGCAAATTAAGCACAAGGAAATGAAATGAAACCTGGAAAACGATTCCTTGGGGTTTTCTTTTGGATCCGGCTTTAATTGCTGGTTCCGGTTCATCTTCATCACTGGCAGACTCCACCTTGCCGTCCGTTTCTTCCTCCTCGTCTTGATCTTCTTGTTCTGAAAGTAATCAAGATTATAGTGTGGAAATGAGAAGTAGGGCATGACGTATTCAAGGGGACTAAGTATGTGCCTTCGTCCGAGTTAACGGCATCCCCTTCCTCTTCCGGGTTTCTGGAGTTAGGAGGAGTATCCGCCTTCCAGAAGTCACTGTCGGCCTGAGGTGGAGACACCAGAGCAAGGATTAACAGTTGTATCAAGAGGAACGAATAAAGCTGAACTTGTTAGAATTAGGTCCTTACCGCGGGGGCCGGGTTCTCGAGGGTGAAAGGTTCTAATCCGGCTATGTTCCGGATCACCTCGAGCTTTTTCGTCAGAAAGCCCTTGATTGTTTTGTTGGCATCGCTAGGAGCGAAATTGCTGGTGGAGTATCGGATCGGGTATGTGGTTTGACCCGAGTATTCGCACATCAGTTTTGTGCGAATGGAGTTGGGTTGGATGCGGAAATCGACCCAAGTCTTCACCAGGTTAAGCCCGATGAGGCCTTGGGCAGAAAGGATGGAGATTTTAGCCAATAGAGGCAGAATTTCTTCCCTTTCCGGGTCAGGGGCAAACCCATTGAAGGTTTCAGAAATGTCAAGTTGACCCTCCGAGTAACCCGGCAACTTCTTTTCGCCGGGTGGGGAGGTGTCCTGGCAGTAAAAGTATGAGAGCTGCCAGTGCTTTACGTGGGAGTTGAGGGTGAGAGGAGGCATTAAGGAGTTCTTGCGGCGTTGGATGGAAACCCCGCCGCAAGCAAGAAGTGCACCGTCGCCGCTTTCGCGGCACGGTTTGCACTGGAAGAGTTCGACGAAAAGAGCCAGACTTGGCGGAGTGCACAAGTAAGACTCGGAAAGAACGATAAAATGAGTGATGTTTAGAATGGAGTTGGGTCCTATGTCGAAAATGCGAAGGCCATAATGGCTTAAAACGTCGCGAAAGAAAGGATGACCCGGAGGCCGGAAGCCCCGGGTCACATGTTCGACAAAACAGATTACCTCATTTTCTGCTGGAGTGGGCCGGGTTTCATTACCCGGTACTCTCCACTGGATAGTTTCCTGAGGGGGTAGAACCCCTAGTTCAACCAGCTCCTCTAGTTTGGCCTTGGTGACGGAGGATCTCCCCCAGTTGGCGGATATGGAATTTGTGGTTTTGGCCTTAACTGGCTGCTTTCCCTGTCTCTTGGGCGCCATGGGGTTAACCTGAAAAAGCGTCCAAGGAAAGGATGTGAGAAGTGAAAACTCGGAAATTGTCAGTTGAGCAAGTGTTGGTAAGTTAAACATGATCCGGGTGTTACTTTGCTGAGCCAGGTATGAGTTGTCCGGGTATCGCACATTATTACAAAGGCTGTGGAATCTTATACATAGATAAGTGTTTGGGGAGGGTAAATGGCTGCCCGTACATCTATTATGAGCAAATGAGCCGGAGAGGAAAGACTTTCCGGGTGATAGGAGTAAAGGCGGAAAATTTAGACGACTCCAGCCCAGATTGGGAGTCTCATTTCTGAATTTGTGGCAAATTAGTGATTACAAGTGGTAGGAGAGTGAGTTAAACTATGTATCTTATCTATTGGGTGAGCTAGAGTAAACACTAGTGACTTGATTCGGCATGACCCGAGAAATCGCGGGCGGCTCGATTCAGATCTAACTTGAGGAGAAACTAAGAAATTACGAGGATAAGTTAGAGGATGTAGAAGGCTTACCGAAGGAGATTGAAGCGAAGATTTGCGGAGGCAGATGACGCAAGTTTGGTGCCCTTTCACGATTCTTGGCGGGCAGATCGGAGGTTTGGTGGCGGATTCAGGCGGTGGAGTGAACCGCGCTGTGGCGGAGCGCAAACGGCGGCGGATGGGCTCCGGTGACGCGCGCGGGGCTTCCGTGATGGCGCTCTGGGGGCTCGAGCTTGAAAGGAGGAAGGAAGAGGAATGGGGAAAATAAGCCGTTGGAGCTAGGGTTACTTCCGAGGGCTTATTTATAACGGCCAGGGTGGAAAAACTTAGCCCAACGGGCGGAACCCGGGAAATACGGGGTAATGGCTGTCTATTTCGAAATTTGCGAGATACATTTTTAGCATGGAGGGAGGTGTTCAGATAAAAAAGGAAGGAAGATCTTTTCCTTGGTATCAGGATTAATTATCGAGAAAAGTGTAGAGTCGTGGAGTTTTTATTAAGACTCAGACCTGGAAAATTAGGGGAAGCATTTGGAGGAGAGCCGGGTTATTGCATGGTCACCATGGAGTTGGACCCAGCCATTTATCAAAGCATTGTAACCCGGCCTCCATACGCTTGAGCGTTTGATATTTTTGCAGGGAATAGCTAGCGCTTCAAGGAGGAATCCAGGAAGCCCAAGCTATTCTGGGGACTACTGCTGGGGGGATAGTAACCCGGTAGGCCAACTCCAAGGTGTAACCCGGCCCAAAGGACGCCGCGCGGGATCCGGCTAAGGATAAAGAAACTTCTGGAAGGCCCAAAGTTTGTAGGCCTCGTAACCCGGATTGTGGGTTGCGGTAAGGAAAGCTAGGGTTTGTAAGCAGAGTTCGGATAGGATTCAAGCTGCGCCTTGGAGGGCAAGCCAAGGGGGGTTACGGGTGCTTTATAAACCGGCCCCTAGGCTTAGCTTGGCAGAGATTCACGACATAATCATATCACCTGTTATCGAGTATCTAGCATAAATCGAGATCCATATTCGAGACTCGGCGAGTTGAGTGCCGATTCCTAGATCGCTTATCACCATGTTCTCTTTCGAGCTAAACCCTCTCCCAAATGCCTGTGTCGACTTGCCCCAAGATCAGTTACCCCTGGTAACATCTGCCGTGATCATCCCACGACAGGACCATCTGGAAGTCTAGCTACGGAATTGAAATTCACCTCAGGATGCCACAATCGGACGAAAGAGAGGCCCCCTACCAAGCCGCAAATCATCTGATTGCGAACACACTCGCAAATTTCTCCTTCTCGTCCAAATACCCTGAGAAGATGGCTCCAATCCTCAGGACCCCTCTCCAATGGATAGAAAGCGGCGTTCATTGCAATCAAAACCTCGTGAAAGGAACTCACGAGTATCTTCGCCTGGATGACCCAGAACCTCAAGGTAGCAAGCACAAAGCCTCGACTACGATCAGACCAAAAGTTACTCGCATGGGTTTTTGAGTTGCCAGCTTCCTGAAGGATGTGGTTCTTCACCCACTGTTTCTCACTCCTATCATCCGGCTGAACAACTGAAAAACAAAGGGATATGATCAAAGAAAGATACAGGACAAAGAAGGCTAGGGGGCTGAACTACTTACAGAGCAAATCCTTGGCAACAGACGCCAATTCATCCATCACAAACTGCTCGCGTTCAACCGCCAGCTTTTGTTTGTACTTGGCTACATCCGCTACCCCACGCAATACTTTTAGCTTGCGTTCACCATCCGCAACACGATCACGGAGGCCTGCAAAGGTCCCAACAGCAGCAACAAGAGGATTTGATGGGGTAGCAAGTCCACCTGAAGACTCCACAGCAACCCCGGCTACCTGGAAGAATACATGGAAATTGAAGGAATAAGATGCCCCATTCGAGATATAACAATCACCTATTCGACAAGTGCTCGGGGGCTACTCCCATCGGGAGGAAACACTCAGTAAATCAGTCATAGTAAGCATCTCAGAAAAAACATCTCGATTAAACGATGAAAGTACGGGAATGCATCCCAAGGTTCATTACAATCGAAAGAGCGAAATACAAAGAAAATATGCTAAGGAGCTGCAGATGTGCTGCCGCTCGCGACAGTGCCTCCCCTAGCATGAGCGGACAACTCGGATAACTTCCGAGCAAGGACTCCGGCTGGCTCGCCAAAACGACGAAGCCCTACCTTCTTGCCCGTAGAAGGATCGACGGGAAGCTCCGAGTACGCCTCTTCCAAACCGGTGACTCCATGCGCTAGCGTGAACTGGATGGCGGTCTTCGCCCCAGACTCGGACTGCGCGACCGCGTAGGCGCCAAGGAGATTGCTCTCCGAGAAAATCTTCAAAAGATCACCCAGTGCAGGTGGAGACACGGCGTTTACTAGGAGGCCATGGTGAAGCTGCGTCAGCACTCGAACGACATCGCCAATCAGGGTGCAAATCCCTTCGGCGTGCCTCCTGAGATGGGCGCAGGAATCAGTCAGCGCATCCACCCGCTGGACCCCAGGAAGCTCCAGTGGGACACCCAGAAGACCTGCAAAGGAAAATGTTAAAATCCAAGGACCTATCAGACAACCAGAAGACGACAACAGACCAAAAGCTACTTACCCGCAAAACGTTCGGCTAGAGGACGAAGGAAGTCGACAAGGTCGGAGTCCGCCTTGGTACCAGCCTCCTCCAGATTCTTCAGAGCATCCTGGGCCGCAAGCTTTCCTTCGAGGTCAGCCGACAGCATCCGGGAGGACTCAAGTTCCTCCCGAGTAGCTGCCAACTGAGCCTCTTGAGCAGTTGCCCGAGTGGAGGCATCCGCCTTCTCTGCCTTCATAAACTCAATTTGAGCTGCGCAGCAATGGTTATCAGAAACGAAGAAACTGGCAGAAATAAAGAGATAAAGATGGGGGAAGGTGATATACTTACTCCGAAGGGGCTCATTTTCGCTGGCGAGTCGATCACGATCTGACCGAAGGGTACTGCATTCCGCTTCGGCAAGAACGACACGACGACCAACGGCCACAAGGGAGTCGATGAGGGACTGCAAAGAACATGAAGATTGTAGAATCAGAAAAGAGAAATTCGAGCCTATACACGATTGAAAACATTCTAGTATAGCCTCGGGGGCTACTCCCATCGAGAGCACTGTCGTGCACCCGATAAAGCAAGAAGAAAGGAAAAGGTTTACATCTTTGAGCCTGTAGCCAATCGCATGCGATCAACTACAGCCTCGGGGGCTACTCCCATCGGGAGCACTGCCGTGCACCCGATAAAAAAACAGATCCAAACTGATAAAGCATTGAAGAAGCAAGCAGTAAAGTTTACCTGGCCTTGGGCGAAGAAAAGGGGGTCCGCTGAGCTACCCGACACCTCCTTCGGAGTCGAGGCCCCAGCAGCAAAACTAGGAATTCTATATTCCGTAGTCGCTGCAGTGGGAGCTGCACTCGGCGAATTCTGCACGGTGTCGGCGGTAGGGGTCCCACCCGCGGTTTCAACCTTCTGCCTCTTTTCGAGAGGAAGGGAAGAGACGAATCTACGGGGGCTGATAGCTTGCAGACTACAATGAAGACAGTATGTCAAAAGACGCGAAAGAAAAAAGAAAATGTTCGACTAAGGACAAGAAGAGAAACTTACTTGTCGTCATCTTCGTCGTCCAACATATCCGCATTACAGGCGGTTTGGATATTTGGAAATGAAGGAGAAGGGGCGCGCGTGCGCGGCGGAGTCACGATGAGGGGCCCCTTCCCGGGCGATTCCTTGTCCAAAGAGTTGTCCTTGGAGGTGGCCTCGTCGCCCTCCACTCGACGGCGTTTGCGGAGGAGGTGATCGCTACCCGAACCCTCTGCGTCATCCGAGGAGTCACTCTCGAAGCTCGAGGAGCCATCAGCAACACTGGTGTCGGCTGGGCCGTCCAAGTTACTTGCCAACAAATCCGAGGCATCCTCCCCGGACATGGGCGGGTAGCAGGTGGCCATGGTTAGGCTCTATCAAAGAAGACAGAAAAGGAAAGAAGAATTTCAGCCAACAAAAAACTTTCGAGCTGGAAGGAGACGGAATTCAAAGGAAAACTCGAACGTACTTCAGGTGGTGGAGGCCTTGATGCCTCAAAAGCGGCTACTGGGCAGTCGGGGAAGGTGTCGCCCTCCTTCAAGCTGGTGATAGCCGCAATCTTCTTCTCGAATTCAGCATTCGAGAGTTCCTCTCGGCTCACGGGGCTAGGATCTTCGGCTCTCCTGTAGGGGCGGAACCCTGCGTTTGAGGAAAACGCTCCCCAAGTGCAGGCCATTCAGCGCAACTCCTGCGGCTTGATCACGGAGAGTGGCCAACTTGGCGAGTAGAGGGGTGACAACCCAGACTTCTTCAGCCGAGAGTTTGTGCGCCCAAGACTTCCGCCTCTTCAAAGCAGCGAACGGGTGGAATTCGTGGACTCCACCCGCGTTGTTGTCGATGACGTTTAACCATTTTTTCCTCCATCCTTGGGTGGAGTCGATAAAATGCATCGTGAAGTAGCCGTTCTCCGACTTCGACTGGATCCCGAAGCCGCCGGTGCGCAACGGCTCCCCGAGCTTAGTCTCCACCCGCGATCTCTCGCGGAAGACGCGCACCTTGAAGAGGGCCTTCCAGAGGCCCCAATGGGGGCGAATGCCCAGAAAGCACTCGCAAAGGACAATAAACCACGAGATGTGCTGCACTGCGTTTGGAGGAAAATCGTGGAGCTGTATGCCATAGACATACAACAGAGCCACGAGAAAAGGACGGAGAGGGAAGGAGAGCCCGCGCGAGACGTGATCCGCGAAGATCACGCGTTCGTTCGCGCGGGGATTAGGTACCTCCTCTTTCTTGCCGAGGCGCACCCGTTTCTCAGCTTTCGAAGGCAGCAATCCATCTCGCTGCATCCCCTTGATGCTCTTGGCCGTGGTGTTGGGTGAGCGCCAGTCGCCCGAGCGCGGTGCGGGTGGCGCAGGAACTTCCTCTGGCGCCTTCGATGAAGAAACGGCGGCGCGCGCTTCTTGCTTCATGCCATTGGCGCTGGTGCGAGCTAGCAGAGAGAAAGGTTGGAGAACGAGGAAGACGAAGGACGAGGTAGACAAAGGCTGGGAAAATTTCACCGTTTCACCTAAGGCCTGCATTTATACACAGCGCCAGTCGATCCTGATCGTTCACTGGGCTACGTGGCATCCATCGTGGCCGCCGCGTGCCAAGGCGAAACGAAAGGGCGGCGGATGCTGTTTCGTGCCACGATCCTAACAGTGGATCGTGCGCATTTACTACGCGCAGTTCGCGTAAAAACCGGGAACGACGTCTCGTTTCCGGTCAAAAAGCTGACATGGTGGGCCAGCATTTCTGCTCTCGCCCCGTCACGTCCCATCGGGAGGATAAAAGTGCGCCGTGACGTCATAGCGTGCATCATCAAGATGGCGAATCTTTCGAGTAAAACTCCAAGCACGAAAATAACTTCGTATGGACAAACTATGGCATGAAATTTCTTTCACAGGAAAACAATAACCCTAAGCACGAAAGCTCTTTCGTATGGGATTAAAGCTCCAAACACGAAAATAAATTCGTATGGACAAATTATGGCGTAAAATCTCTTTCACGGGAAAAAACTCCAAGCACGAAAACTCTTTCGTATGGACAAAGATAGCTTGGTTTTCATATCTAGAAAACCACAAACTCAAAACTACGTGAGTAGGAAGATCCTGCCACTCATTCGCACGATGTTTACACATCATAGACCCGGATTGTTCAGCCGACTAGGTACATCCGGATGCCATATTATTTCGAATATGAAGGTAAGACCCAAAAGATCTCACTTGAGGGCCTGGAATCGCACTCAAGCTGCGTCTTCTGGTACACTTCCGTGTCAACAACACGAAGAAAAATCCTAGCGGACGCGCCGGGTATCCCCATAGGTTAAATTCGACTCGGTAAGACCACTACGGCCCAGTCGCAATGATCACCTCATCGGGTTCGAGTCGGAGGTCTCGAATCTGAGTAGGCCAGAACTGTTGTTGCCCTAGTTGCAATTAATTGGCCCTGATCTTTCGGGAGAGCCAAGCTGCCGCGCCACATCCTTCTGCGATAAACAGCCATGAAAACAGGCACTTTCATTACCCGATACTCGGGTATAAACGCTCATCACACCGGGTACACGCCCTCCAAACAGGAAACGACCACAGTGGTTATCCGAAAGAAAGCGGGATGAAAAATCTGACCGTCTACTCGACTGGAAAAATCCCAATCAAGCAAACGCTCGGGGGCTACTGACGAAGGGATGGATCTTGGACCCTGCGGGTAAGGGCACCCCGTCTCAAGCCCAAGGTTAAGGCCCAAGAAGGGAAGCCCTTGGAGTGTTCTGGAAGGCCCACTTGAAGCCCACCCGCAATGCCTTGCGGGCTAAGTTAGGAAACTTGTAACCGACATAGGGCTAGAGTTCGAGTCCTCCCCGGGTAGGGTTTTAGACCTGGCCGTCTATATAAGGCCAGGAGAGCCACCGGGAGAGGACCAAGCAATACCGCACCACCAAAGCCTTGAGCCCGAGATCATACTCTCGAATTGAGCACCATCATTGTAACCGATCTATTCGATAATACAGATCGACAGAGGCAGGAGTAAGGGTTTTACCTCTACGAGGGCCCCGAATCTGGGTAAATCGTGCCCCCTGTCTAGCCGACGATCGTCACCAGCGCTCATGAGTTCTCCTATTCAAAACCCTATGGATTCACCCAAGGGAATTGCCGATACACAGATTCGACACTCCTTGTTGGGCCTTGTGCTGGGCTGGCCAGTAGCTCGCGACGGTCGAATCGTCCGTCGCGGACTTCACGACGGGTTAGTGTTAATTTAATCATTGCAGAATCGTCCGTAACAGTCGATCAGGAACGTTCTCACTCCGTCGCGTAAACCGTCGCGGATTGCCCTTAGCAACGGTTTGGAGCCCATCCGCAACGTTATTGAAACGTCCCAGACCGCGCGGAATTTGGTAGTGAGCTAGGTTTGCCTCCAAATTACTATTAATATACAAATGGCTGATATGTACTAGGTTATCTAACCTTTTGTTTGTTTGTGTATGGCACTCAATTGTTTGATTATACAAAAGTGATTTGTTAACAAGGTGTACAATCTTGTTACCAAACTACTTCTATATCACATGAACATCGGAATATCACACTATTTAAAGAGGAATTAGTAAGATGATATCAAGATATAAGAGTTTCGAAATACTCCTATGATAGATTGGAATAGCACTTTTAGAACACTACAAAGAATCCTTCTGCAAGTATTCTTGTCGGAGTTCCTCCTTTCTTGTGGGCTGCTTCTCTTGCAGAATGACTTCAAGAAGATTGGGAAACAAGATAACATGGTCTAGACAAAGTAGAAAGATCTAGATTAACAGTTAGTTAAGATTTTATTCTCCTTCCATATACTTCTTATTTTTTTCCATAAGATATTTACTTATTTCATATATGATTGGTTTTACTTAGTTATCAATTCAATTCCTCTATAGAGGTTATAACTTATTGTTATTCATTAGTTGCATCGAGAGATACTTTAGTTGTGGAATGTTGATTTGAATAGAAGTGTGGAGTGCTTATGGAATGATGAGATAGTAAGTTGATCAAGTGGTCCCTTTATGTGTTGAGATTTCATGTGCTCAGCTGTATAAGATGAATAAGACAATGAGCATATGGAGGTTATTGGGGTTTAATGGTTTAATTCAGAGTTGTTTGTTGGTTTCTCAGATGTCATGTTTTTACTCTATATTCTTCTTTTGTAATCTTTGCCATGCATAATGCAGACATAGAGGTTTGAAAAGATCATATGTAATGATCAAGGTTTAACAGTAGTTTAGGAAAAAATATTTCTTCTTTTAGGTACTTCTTTTGTGATTGATGAGATATGTACATATTCTATAAATATGTTAATAACGATTATTATGTCATTTCCCACTTGTGGGGTTTGAGTTAATACTTGTTTGTATCATTTGTGTTCTATTGAACCTTGGTCATTTACTTGTAAAGGTTCACTTTATAGTTATTAGATGACTTATAAGGATGTTGTGTGAAGGTATTGATAACTTACATGATTCCTGTTTTAAAAGGACACATCATCTTTGTTGATGAGATTATTCAAATGTGAGTTACCACCTTGTGGAAGAAAGATCATTAGATATGTGGTAGGGAGACTCACACCTCTTTGAGTTCTAGATACGTAGATGAATAATCTCAAGTCACATATAAACTTGTGGTTGAGTTGATGAAAGTTAGTGTTGGTCATAAAAAATTGTGGTTTGTCTTACCAAATGATTGGGTTTCTTAGGATACAAGTTATAAAGATCACTCCAAATATACTCTTGAACAGATGTTCTAAACCTATTTCATCATGTCAAGTGAAACATTGGTCACTTTTCTTCGTTTAAACTTTTCCGCCAAAATTTCCCGTATTTTTAGGTGCATGCTTTGCCAATGCACATATTATATTTTGATCCTTATAACCTCCCAAACATTGGGATGTTACACCCTAACCCAAGGCAGCCTGAGCATCAACAAATACTTGACCAAGTTCAACAATCTTTCCTGCTACACCACCGGAGATGTCAACACAGAGAAAAATAAGAAGGAACGGTTCCTTCACGAGATGCACCAGACCATCAAGGCACAACTCAGCATGTTGTAGTTCAAAGACTTCCAGGCTCTGGTCAACACCACACTCATCTCTGAGAAGGAACACCATGCCATCTGTGACTCCCACAAGAGAAATTTTGAACCACGCAAGCATCACTAAGAGGAACCTTCCTCCAAGCCCCGCACTAGGCAAACTGGTCCTGACGCCCCTCCAAACACCGAGAACCATCCTAGGACAGAGAGATACCCTCGGAATGAACTCTACCACAAGCGTCCGAGTGTGGATGACTCTAAGAGAGAGAACACCTTTTTTAAATGTGGGAGGACATGACACTATGGCTGTCTGCCCGTTACTCAGAATCATCAGCAACAACAACAACGACAAACTCATCCTAGGGGATAGCCAGACCACCCTAGGCTGCATGTGTCCATAACATGTCTACAGAAGAGGACAAGGGAGCTAAGGCCATCTCCAGCGGGGGGTGCTCAATTTGCGGACAAAAACGGGACAAATGTGTCCGTTTGAGCAGCCGTCCGGAGGCGACGGACATGCGTTTTTGGAGATGCACCCAGCGGGGGGTGCTTATTTTGAGCGGACAGTTTTGAGGCTGGACGCCGTTCGTGGCATCCGGGCGCCGACGAAGACACACAGGGACGCCCAGCTCGCAGTGCGCCCAGCTCGCCCAGCTAGTCGTGCTCGCCCAGCTCACGCCCAGCTCGTCGTGCTCGCCGTCCACCAGCCGCAGGCGCACCCAGCTCGCCCAGCTCGTCGTGCTCGCCGGGCGCGTGCGCGGGCGCGACCAGGTGAGCTCGCGGCCACCTCCGCACGCCGCCTCGACGAGCCTCGCCGCCCGCGCGCCACGGCGAGCCCGCGGCCGCCTCGCTGCGCCCGCTCGCAGCCTCCTCGCGCTGCCCCGGCGAGCTCGTAGCCGCCCCGTCCCGCCCCGCGCGCAGAGTGGTGAGCTCGCGGCCACCTCCGCACGCCGCCTCGACGCGCCGCCCGCCCGCCCCGACGCGCCTCGCCGCCCGCGCGTCCCCGGCGAGCCTCGCCGCCCGCGCGCCCCGGCGAGCCCGCGGCCTCCTCGCGCGCCCCGCTGCGGCCACATCGCCGTCCCGCGCGCCCTGGCGAGCTCGCGGCCAAGCCTCGCCGCCCGCGTCCCCGGCGAGCTCGGCCTCTGCGGCGCCAGCCGCCCCCGGCTTCTCGACCCGTGCCACGCCGAGCAGGCCACGGGCGCCGTCGACCTGTCCCCTGCGCGAGGCGAGCTGGGTGACCGGCGAGCTAGGTGAGCTGGGTGGGCGCGAGGCGACCTGTCCCCTGCTTGCTGGGTGGGCGGCGCGCGACGAGCTGGGTGGGCGCGAGGCGAGGTGCGGCGAGCTGGGCGGGCGAGCGAGGTGCGGCGGGCGAGCGGCGACCGGCGAGCTCCGCGAACGCCACCGGCCGGTGCGCAAAAAAGAAAGAGGAGAGAGAGTGGGTGGGTGCGTAGGTGGGGAGAGAGAGGGGCTGACATGTGGGGTGGGCTCGTATTTGCGTGGACAGAAACGCGTCCGCGGACTGTCCGAGACTGCTCAAATCTGACCCAAATTTGGGTCAGATTTGAGCAGCCTCGGACAAAAAACGGACCAAGGCCTGAGATGAGCAGCCCCGCTGGGGCCTCGTTTTGTCCGGGGCTGCTCAAATCCGGCCCGTCCGGGGCAAATGAGCAGCCCCGCTGGAGATGTCCTAACGACATTACGCTGGGTACACGCACCACCCACACACCAAACCACACTGGTTTTTGTTTGAGTCTGGAGATTTCACACGTTCACCTTTGCCGAAAGACAAGTATCCGTACCTACCCAATGAGCACCGTGAATCTAGGGAACAAGATTCCATTTAAGTGGGGGTAGATCTATAAAATCCCCAAATTTTGGTCTTCCAAAATATTTTCCCTCCCAAAAACAATATTGATTTTTTCCATGTTTTCTGGATATTTTCACCACCTTTTGATTTTTCACTCTCTCACCATTTGCCCTATGGCTTAGAAATTTTCTTTCTTGGTTCCCTTTTCCCCTTGCCTCCACCACCTTGGCCCCCAAACTCAAAATTATCTCCATTTATATTTTCTTTTATTTTTTTTCCAAAAAATCATGAAACCTAGCTTTTCAAAGGAAGTATATTTTATAAAACTCCAGAAATTCACTAAAAAGTCAAGGGTGCTCTCCATTCAATGGGGAACCCAAATATGCAAAAGAAAAAGTTATTAAGAAAATATTGCCCATTTTCCCCTTCTATTTCTCCCCTTAGATCAAATAAATTGCAAAAGCTATTTAAACATTTTTTGTTTTATTTGGGGTTGGCCTGGATAAGATCACATTGATTACCTCTATTGTGTTTTGAAAAATTTGTATATACCTAGTTTCAAATCAGCCAAAATGCACAACATGTAATCGTATGGAAATTTAATCCTGTATCCAATGGCGAAACCATTTTCCATTTTGAGCCCTCTGCTGCGAGGGACGATCCCATGCCGGCTCTAGCATGCTCTATAGGATGCCATTCACGACATGACGACGTCGAGAGAGCGCCGCTACTTTGTGGTCGTCGTCGGCGACCTCCTATCCACTTCAAACCGTGTCCAAGAGGTTCACCTCCTTGATCTTATCCTCCCCGAGCCTACTCAGCATCAGCGCATCGCCGTAGCGGCGCCTCCAAGCGCTAGCAGACGCACCGCTTGATGTGTCGCCGCGGGTCCCCCTGCTGACACCACGCGCACGGCGCACCTACCTCCCCGAGCCATCAATGGCGGCCACCTCGTCGGGAGACAAAAAAAAGGAGCCCCCACACCAAGAACCATCGCACCAAGCTCGCAGTAACTCCCCCTTCCTCTTCAATCCTACGCCAAGGCGAGCTCCAGAGCACCGATGACGAGCTCGCAACAGCCCCTCTGCCTCCGTCCGATTCACCGCCGTAGGACCTCGCTGCCTTCCAGTGGCCACCTAAACCTTCAATCCAACACCGTAGGAAGCCGTAGCCACCTTCCCCGAGCTCCGGGGTGGTCTGAAGCATCCCACCGTGCTTGATGTCCCTCTACTCCGGCAGCTGTGCAAGGCGCCGCCGTTGTAGAATGCCTCACCGCTCGTCATTATCGGGAGAAGCACCACCGTGTTTCCTAGAGCCCATAGCCACCCTCTCCTAGCCATGCCACTGCCCCTCGCCGTTGGCGACGCAACGGTGAGCTCGGCGGGGAGGAAACCCTAGCCTCTCCTATTTCGCGCGCGGTAGACGACTTGCTAACAGGTTGGTCCCCCTGGGTCCGCTGTCAGATTGACTTGGTCTCTCGCTCGTTTTCTTTTGAGTGGAAATTTGAAAATTCATAACTTGAAAAATAAAGGTCCAAATGGAGTAAATCTTTTTTGCATTGATTTTTTTTTTCAAAAACTCTATCCAATGCACTCTCCAAATTTTATTTTTTGGTGATTTATTAATTACCATTTTGAGTGGTTTTAATGCCTTTTTAATTTTTTTATAGATCAAAATCCCTCATTTGAAGTGGAAGTTGAAACCTATATTGAAGGCAATCCCTCAACACTCAACTAGCCAGTTTCCAAGATGGCAATGATTTATTTGAATTTTATTTGTTTGCGCAACGATAGAAATGCATGCCATGTTGCATATGATCAACTGTTTTTTTGGGAGAGAAACCATGGCCCTCCACATATCCATGTTGAAATGGTGGACTAAGGCAGTGTGGGAGTCTCTCATGTTCACAATGTTATGTGAAACCATACGACCCTCCACATTTTTGAAACGAAAGGGTGGATTGCGATTATGTGGGTGTCATCATTGAAATTGTTGATAATATAAATTATTGTTGTGGACTAATGTTTGTTGTTCTATTGATGTGGATGTGATCACCATGCCTAAAACCTGACTAAAATATTAATAACCTCCCTTGATTTGATTGAGTCGTTTAGTGCCACTTCCAAGCACCACCCGCACAAGCGCGTGGTGTCCAAATGGGCAGACCGTAGCCAAGTAGCTTATCAAACTTCTTTTGATTCTACCCACTTGGCGAGTCTAATTGGTACAACATAGTGTGTTCGGGGCTAGTATTGCGAAGGTTCCAGAGCTATGGGTTGGGGACATGCCGGGTTCACTTTGTCATAAGACTTGGCACAAAGGGCAAGTCGATAGATACATAGAGAGTGTTTTGATAGTGCGAACGGTGCGGGGATGTAGGTTTGTGTTGTCGCCGGAATGGTTTAGTACTTCAGTATTGGCGGTACAAACTTATATCCCAGCGTGTGGATAAAAGGTGCAACCTCTCGAGAGTGGCAAACATAGATTCTAGTATTGTTCCCGAAGGGGAACGATGTTGGGTCAGTCACACTAGAGTCAGTCCAGTCATGGGGAAATTAAAAATGTTGATGCTGAGTTGAAACACTAAAAACCAGAGTTGGTTGTGGCTTGAGTAAGCCAAGAGTTGGACCATAGTTGGTCATGCCTGTGTGGACCAGAGTTGGTCGAAGTTGAAAACCGATGTGTGGTGAAAAGCCGTCGAGTTGGGTATGAGACTTGTTCTGAAAATCCACTTAGGTAAGTAGGTAAGCGAAGTCCAACCGTTAAGTTTGGACTCGCATTTAAATCCTAAACTTATGGCATGCCATATAGGAGTTGGTTACGCTTGATTGTGGTTTGAACCCTTGTGATTACATCCAATGTACTTACGTGGTTTCTTGTGTGGCCTAATCCTCCACCCCGTTGCTGAGTATCCATTGTACGAGAACTAGGACCCGATATTGAGATAGAGCCCCGTGTAGTTAGGCCCTTCGTCATCACGCGCTTCCGTCATTCCCCAGCCGCCCTCTGGAGAAGACTAGTGTTGGATAAATAATGTATAAACTGTTGTGTGCACCAGGGTGTAGCCCTCGTTGTGCCACCCTCATTGTAATATCCCACCATTTCGCGAAACCTTAATAACGTTGTTGGTTATGTTTCTGTTATCAAGATGTCATATATCTGGTGCTTCTGGGACTGGTATATGGATAACTTGGTCCCTTGGATCGGGGTGCCACAACATACCAGTATGCTTGAAGATTACTACTTTCACCTCCAAATGCCGTAGTAGTTTTTATAAACTCGATTCACCCCACCCAAGCTAGTCGTCATATCTCGATATTTCTATAAGATTTTTAATTTGTGGGCTCATCTAGTGAGGAACCATTGGCTCCATAGTTCATACGAAGTAGCCTCATAAACACATTATAAGAGAAGGACCATATTATACGGACAAATACCCACCAATATCAAGTGAAAGGAAAATCAAAAGCAAGAAGCAAGCACCACCTGTTAGATGCAAATCCAAATTCTTATAAATAATCGTCGAGATCCTTCTAAAATTTACTCACAAAAATAGAGATCTTACAAAATTCGTCACCTGACTAGTAGGAAGCCATATTTTTTATCCTCTTGCCAAATATAATATAAGTGGGCGGACACTCGAATCAATGTTGGAAATTAAATGTTACACTTTGTATATGACAGATAGAAAATGAGGATCCCATTCTATAAAGAGTTTATATGGACCACACACAACCAAACCCCCACATCGGTCCCAAGACGATACATGGAAAACCCTTGTAGTCCTGTTCCCAACGTCGTCCCTCCTCCTCTAGCCCCTTTTCGACAGACGAAAGATGTGGTTAGGCTAAACCGGTGTCGTGGGCCCGCCGAGAATTTGTTCTCTTAGCACTTGTGGCATCTCCGATGGTGTTTCAAGGCTTCGCGATGGTGTTCTTTGGACAGTATGGTAACCGAGACATTATAACGATGTGTGTGTTTTTCCCTCTCCTGGTGGCCTAGCAGCATAGAGGGGCTCTTGGTGGATTCCATGGCCCGGTAGTCGCGTGGTTGTTACCTCGCTGGAGGCATCGTTGATGCGGCTCTTGTCTGTCCACCAGTGTTGCTCCATGGGAATCCTACGTCTCCACTACCTCGGATCTGACGATAGTGGAGTTTTTGCTCGTGTTTCCCTCTTGGGGGTATCATTTTGGAGTTACTTTCAGTTGGAAGGACATGTTTTTGGTGAGCCAGTGATGTGTGATTTCCATGTGGTGGATAGCGAGACAACGATGGCGCTGATGAGTGAAGTTTTCACCATGGCAAGACTTTGTTAGTCGTCTTCTCGGCGTGTCTGGTGTTCTTCATTTTGGACTTTCCATACTACAAAGTCAGAGTTGATGTCACTTCCTTCGAGCCGACATGCGATGGGTCGTATGGTCGTGAAGGTCTTCATCATTGTGATGCTTGCATATCTCCTCTTCAGAGCTCATCACCAAAATAGGAGTTTCTAGTTTTCTACGCTAAGGATCGAGTGTTTGAGATGGGTCGACATTGACCTCATGAGGCCATCGCGAGAAGGCTTCTTACATGTTTGTTCTTTGGTACATTCAAAGTCGCTAGCTCGCGAGGAGCGACCTGACACCCGTGGACTGTCTCAGCGATAATACTTGTTTCAGCGGTGTCTGTGCAGTGTGTAATAATGTCTAGGTAGGTTGTTTGTGTCCTCGAGGTTGTCGTGTTCCATGACGGTCTACGACAGTGTCTGTATCGGTTTTTGGTCGATTTTCTGCTGATTAACCGTTAAATTCTCTCATTCCGTTTTAAATAAAATGAGGCAATATTTCTCTTTCAAAATATGATTGATATGTCATCTGTTATAAAAGTACCACATGTAATCTCAAAATGATATTATAGATATATAGTAGTATATATTTTTGTGAGTGCACAAATCAAAAAGATTTGACAAAAATATTTTATAAATGTGTTATTGTTATCTTACATTTAATAAGAATACACACAATATTTATAATCATATATTCTAGATATGACTAATTATTTCCATCACACGAAAATAGTGTCTTGTTGCAAAACGGTCGCTATAACTAGCGTGACTACTCTAGCTCAGAAATCAGATGCACTAAGAGAAACAAGTATACATAGAACATATCTGTTAGATTAGCTTTCCATGGAACCAAATGTTAGTTACACAAGTGAGGACTACATCTCGTATGTTTCTCCCTTGCATGAAGCACTTAGAGGAACAAGCGTGATGCCAACACCGGAACAGTTTCAAAATCTTCACAACTCAATGTCAATTTCAACGCCATTTATGAATAGTATGTCAATCATCCCAGAATCTGAAGAAGTCATGTTTCCATCCGCCGAGCATTCCACATTCTCATACATGGATAGCACAAATCCATGTTTGGCCAACTTCACGGTTAGTTCATTGGAGATGTAGATAGAGCTATAGTAGGACCACATCGTGTATTCTTTGGTGAGTAATGCTTTTACTACTTAGTCTATTCTAATATACATCTTTTCCATTTAGGCCCCTTCCACGATCCAAGGGAATTCCCTTGCACGACGTGAGGACTACATCTCCTCCGTTTCTCCCTTGCACGAAGTGCTTAGAGGAACAACTGCTATGCCAACATTGGAACAGTTTCAGAAACTTAACAATTCAATGCCAATTTCAACTCCAGTTATGAATAGTATGTCCATCAGCCCGCAATCCAAAGAACAAGCCATGTTTCAGGCCGGCGCAAGTCCATTTTTGGCCAGCTTCACGGTAACTGCAGAGATAAACACATCCGGCCGCTTAGTTGACTAATTGCTTTCAACTAATTAGCCTGTTATAATATAGTAGTAGATCTTTTCCATGCAGGCCAATGCTACCATCCAAGGAAATCCCCTTGGCAATACGGATGCAAGCCTTAACTCTCCTGGAGTTTTCAATCCCTCCCCCGTCTCCGAACATCCTGAATGGCTACTCTATGGGGTAAATTCATTACCATGCGCTGTGTTTAATCGATAGATTCTATGCAAACCCAACTGTTATTCATGTCTAATTCTATGCAGGAGCAGAAGCCAAACACAATAGTGAGGCCATCACCCTATGAACAACATTATGGCACCATTCCACTTGTTAACGCAGCTAATAAAATTTGTCCATTCCGAGAATCTACACAAGCACAATCGGAGATACAACAAATGGTGGGTGTTCCAGATGCTACCTTTCAACAAAACATTGCTCCCAGTACCAGCTCAATAGTGCCTGGACCAAGTGAGCCACGCGAGTACACATGCAAGCATTGCTACGCGAAGTTCTACACACCACAAGCATATGGTGGGCACATGAGCTCCCACAGCAAAGCTAAGAACAAGACACTACTCGGTTAAATCATCCTAAAATGGCATGGCAGTCCAATGGAGGAGGAAAATGCAACACTTGTCCCAAGCAGAGAGAATTATATGGTTTTTTCAATATGAAAAAAAGATATGGTTAATGGTTGTTTACTAGTACAGTAGATTGTGCGTTGTGGTTATTTGTATACCTCATAAACATTGGTTGTAAAATCAGCACCTAATCTTCAGACGAATCGTTCAATTTCTTTTGGAGATACAGATTAGCACTTTACAATATACTCGTAATGGCGAACAACCACTCCTCCCCCGTACTCCTATCAACTAGTCACTGGATGGCAGATTCCGCTCTGAACGCATCACCACCCAAGTTGCACGAGCACGGTGTTAGAATAGGATTATTGTATTCGGTTAGTGAAACCGATCGTAGCCAGAAACCTACTATCGCTAGGAGTCCTACTCAGACTCGATTCATGATTTGTATGCCTGTACCGTAACCAGCCTAATATATATATGTGGGACTCGCTGCCTAGTTTGGCACGCCGAGTAGATTCGTTCTGAACTTTTACATGGTATCAGAGCCACCTCTTCCAACTAGCAATTAGAGCTATCGATTGATCCCCAATTGGTTCGAGCAAGAAGCAGTGATGGCTTCAGGATCGAACGCTGCACCGAACCTCGGATCACCTCCGTCAGAGAAATTGACGAGAACCAATTATCCCATATGGAAGGCACAGGTACTTCCCGCAATTCGGGGTGCCATGTTGACTGGCTTCCTCGATGGATCTGAAGTCGCACCTCCGATGAAAATAGCTACTGCCAATCCGGAGAAGGACAAGGATCCGATCATGACTATTAATCCAGAGTATGCAGTCTGGGTTTCTCGAGATCAGCAGGTGTTGAGTTTCCTGGTTAACTCGCTCTCGAGAGAAATATTGATGCATGTTATTCGATTGGAACATGCTTCCGAAGTTTGGAAAGTAGTAGAAGAGATGTTTGCCTCGCAAAACAGGTCCCGGGTCACGAATCTGAGGATTGCACTGGCAAATACTAAGAAGAACAACATGACAACAGAGGCGTTTTTCGCCAAGATGCAAAGTTTGGCTGATGATCTTGCTTTTTTTTAGAAATGGAGGGCCTACCCCCAGCCTCTGCATCAAAATGATGCACACAGCCGGATTTTATTAAAAAGAATGCAGAAACCACCAAGTGTTACAAGTGAATACATGAACCGACTAAACCTAAAGCCACCAAAAAAGCGACATCTCGCTACAAACAAGACTAATGAAGGGGGTGGCCAAGCACAGGACCGCATGTCCTGACGACACACCAACGCACATCATCTAAAACCGAAGGCCACACCAAGCCGCTCGATAGCGAGCAAGGGGCACAACAGGTTCAGCACTCCGCAGCGCACACCGACGTACACTCTACAGAAGTTGCCGCCGCCGTCTTCCGCGCACCCATCTTCAGGACAGTGATCAATGCATACACCATGTCAGACCAACCTGCGCGCGTCCCTCATCCCGCATCCGTTGCCGAGGCCCCGCAGCGCCACGCTGCCAAGACTCGCCACCATCGAAGCGGTAGAAACAACACCGCCCGCCCTTCCACTGGTCCCTCGGGCTTGTGTGCACCTCCAAGATTGATGCCCCCAAGAGAGAAACGACACAAAGATGCCGCCATCAACCGATCCATGGATCTAGGGTTTCCCCCGGAGGTAGCGGAGTAGGACGGGATTTCACCACGGCGATGCCTTCAAGAAGGAGACGGCACAAAGTGTCGCCATCACCGACCTCAGCCGCCGGCCGGCAGCCGAAGATAGGGTTTTCACCCGGTTGGTCCACGAACCTCCATCCCGCTCACGCACACAGGTCGGGACCGCCGCCCGGAGATCGAGTCTTCACCAGTGCCGAAGGCGGCAGAAACCGATCTCCACCACCAAAACGCCGACATAGGATCCAAGATCGGATCCCACTCGACCCGCCGATCGCCGCGCCGCTGCACACCGTCGCCGGAGTGATGCGCCACCGTGGTGCCCGGCGACACCACGCCCTGGCGGAAGGGCACGGCTACCGCGCCGCCATACCCCAACGAGAAGAGGGCTGGGACCCCCCCCCCCCCCCCCCGCCGCCGGCGACGACCAAGCTTTTCTCGGTCGCGCCCTTGGCAGCGGCGGGGGAGGGAGAGTCGGAGAGGGCGGAGGGGGGCTGCTGGCGGCTGTGGAGGGCGCCCTCCCGCCGCCGCGCGGTGGCGGCGCGAGGGTTACCAGGGGGAGGGTTCTTCCAGTCGGCAGGGGGAAGAGGAATGTGTGCAGGGCTTGCTCTTGCCGTTGCGCCCTGATGATCTTGCTGCAGCCGACAAACCTATGGAGGAAGAAGAATTAGTGTCATTCATATTGGCTGGTCTTGGACATGACTACGATGCCATTGTGGCCGCACTTGGAGTTGTAAGATCCTCTCTCACAATGGCCGAGCTTTTCTCTCAAATTCAGTCATACGATCAGAGGCAGGAGATGCTTGGATCTCAGAACAACTCGGGTTTTGAAACCTCGGCCAATGTAGCAGCGCGAGCTCGCAACCAAGGAGGATACAGGCGCAACTTTGGGCCACGTGATGATCACCGACAAGATGGACGTGACAGGCGACAGGATGGTAGAGAAGACAGGCACCGTGACAACTATGCTCAACATGACTATTCCCGGAACAATTTCAGTCGAGGAGGAGGCCGTACGACTACAGGACGTGGACGTGGTCGAGGCAGGCGTCGCACCTCTCCTTGGGTTGATGCTACTTGTCAAATATGCAATCGGGAAGGTCACTTGGCTAAGGATTGTTGGCACAGATTTCAGGAAGATAGCAATGGTGATGATGTTTCCAAGGAACCATATGCATATGGCATAGACACGAATTGGTGTTGTGATACGGGTGCAACACATCACATTACGGGAGAACTCAATAAACTTGCAATTCGTGATCGATACAATGGACATGACAAGGTGAATACAGCTAGTGGACAAGGTATGGTTATTAGACATGTTGGTAATTCAATACTTCGTAATCATGCTCAAAATTTCTCTCTTAAAGATATCTTGCATGTTCCTAGTGCTTCGAAAAGTCTTTTATCTATCCATCGATTCACCCTTGATAACAATGTTTTTCTTGAATTTCATCCAAATTTTTTCTTGATAAAGGATCAGGTCACGAAACAAATTCTGCATAGAGGACGATGTGTAGATGGTCTCTATCCTTTCATATCATCTATGGTTGAATCAAATCATCAGAAGCATGCTTTTCTTATCACCAAGCCATCTCAAGCAAAGTGGCATAGTCGTCTTGGTCATCCTTCATCTCAAATTGTAATGCAAATTATTAGCAAGAATAAACTCCCTCTTCTTAGAGAGTCTAGTATAGAGTCTATTTGTGATTCGTGTCAAAGAGCAAAAAGTCATCAACTTCCCTATCCAGTGTCTCATAGTGTGTCTATGGCCCCTCTTCAGTTAATTTTTACTGATGTGTGGGGTCCTGCTCCTACTTCTGTTGGACGTCATAATTATTATGTAAGTTTTATTGATGATTATAGCAAGTTCACATGGATTTATCTTCTCAAGAAAAAGTCTGATGTTTACCAAGCCTTTATTAATTTCCAAAAACTTGTTGAAAGGAAATTTGATCGAAAAATTCTCACAATTCAATCAGATTGGGGAGGAGAATATGTTAAGTTAAATTCGTTCATTCAAACTCAAGGCATTGCCCATCATGTCTCGTTTCCTCATGCACATCAGCAGAATGGTGCTGCTGAAAGAAAACATCGACATATTGCTGAAGTAGGATTGTCTCTTCTTGCTCATGCCTCTATGCCTCTTAAATTTTGGGATGAAGCCTTTCTTACAGTCACACATCTCATCAATATTCTTCCAAGTAAAGTTATTAAAAATGACACGCCTGTTCATCGTCTTTTAGGTGCACCTCCAAATTATTCTTCTCTTCGAGTTTTTGGATGTGCGTGTTGGCCTAATCGTCGTCCATATAATACCCGTAAGCTTGCTTTTCGCTCCAAAAGATGTGTCTTTTTGGGCTACAGTCCAATGCACAAAGGAGTTAAATGCCTTGACGTTTCTTCCGGGCGTGTCTATGTGTCTTGAGATGTTGTTTTTGACGAATCTGTTTTTCCCTTCAAAGAACTTCATCCCAATGCCGGTGCTTTATTGCGTCGTGAAATTCTTTTGCTTGATTCCTCTCTTCACAATTTTGAGCATGGGGGCGAAACTATTGAAAATTCAACTTTGTCTAATCCTACTAATACCAATGCCACTAATGTGTTTCCTGAGATTTTACAGCAGGGTACGAATCTGGAAATTTTTGGTGAAGAAAATAGTCCTCAAAACAATACAGAAAGTACTCATGAAATTACAGATTCAGAAAGTGCTACAGGAACAAGACACGAAGCAGATTCTCAGACATCATCCTGGGATCCTCGGGATCCTCCTCGGGATCGTTCCCATCAGTACCAGGCGGATCCGCCTCGGATCGCGCAGAGGAATCAGCGTCACGCGCTTCCTTCCCGACAGCGACAGCGCGCAGGTCCCAGCTGTCCTCTCCGGTCGGATCGCCTCGTGGATCTTCTGTGGCTGGATCAACTGCGTCACCGGCCACATCATCGCACATAGGATCGCCTGCGACGGAAAATGACGGCTCAGACGGTACAGTTGGCAGCAGCACACAGGCCACTGGATCCTTTGCGGAAGAGGAGCGTGTAGCTCAGCCTGAGACTGCCATTACCCGAGTTTCTACACGGTCTTCTAGAGGGATTTTTAAACCTCGGGATTTCAAGGATGGTACGGTACGTTGGTGCCTAAATTGTGAATCAGATGAACCTATTGATCTAGCAGATGCATTATCAAAGGATGATTGGAGGAATGCGATGGATGAGGAGTACAATGCTCTTATCAAAAATAAAACCTGGCATTTGGTTCCTCAGCGGTATGGAACTAATATTATTGATTGCAGATGGGTTTATAGAATCAAAAAGAAGGCAGATGGCTCAATTGATAGATACAAGGCCAGGTTGGTTGCAAAAGGATTCAAACAACGGTATGGCATAGATTATGAGGACACGTTTAGTCCCGTTGTTAAAATTGCTACTGTTCGTCTTGTTTTGGCTATTGCTGTCTCTAGGGGTTGGAGTGTGAGACAATTGGATGTTAAGAACGCGTTTTTACATGGTCTTCTGGAAGAGGATGTCTATATGAAACAACCGCCAGGATATAAGGATAAAAATAAGCCAAATTATGTGTGCAAATTGGATAAAGCATTATATGGTTTGGAGCAAGCACCTCGAGCATGGTATTCTCTATTAAGTTCTCAATTGATCAGTCTGGGGTTTGTTGCTTCAAAATCTGACACGTCATTATTTATCTATTGCAAGTCCAATGTTACTATCTTCATGCTAATCTATGTTGATGATATTATAGTTGCTAGCTCCTCTAAGGCTGCAACTGATGCACTTTTGCTTGATTTGGGTAAGGAATTTGATCTCAAGGATCTTGGTGAGCTTCATTATTTCTTGGGTATTGAAGTAAAGAAGGTAAATGATGGACTTGTACTAAATCAGGCAAAATATGCTCAAGAGATACTTGTCAGAGTTGGTATGACAAATTGCAAGCCATGCCCTACTCCCTTGTCTTCTTCAGAAAAACTTACAGCTAATGAAGGGAGATTACTTGGTTCTGATGATAGTACCAAGTATAGAAGTCTAGTTGGAGCATTGCAATATTTAACTCTCACAAGGCCAGATATTTCTTATGCAGTTAACAAAGTATGTCAATATCTTCATGCTCCAACCACATCACATTGGACTGCAGCTAAGCGTATTTTGAGATATATCAAAAATACATTGAGTGTTGGCTTGACTTTCCGGAAATCAAGCTCAACTTTGGTTAGTGGTTTTTCAGATGCAGATTGGGCAGGCTGTCTGGATGATCGTAGGTCCACTGGTGGATTTGCAATCTTCTTTGGACCTAATCTTATTTCATAGAGTGCAAAGAAACAAGCCACGGTCTCTAGATCAAGCACTGAAGCTGAGTATAAATCAGTTGCTAATACCACAGCTGAGATCATCTGGGTACAGTCTCTTCTTGAGGAGCTAGGAGTGAAGACAAAGCTAACACCGTGTTTATGGTGTGATAATCTTGGAGCGACATATCTTTCAGCAAACCCAGTGTTTCATGCTAGAGCAAAACATATAGAGATTGACTTTCACTTTGTCAGAGAAAGAGTTTTGCGTAAGCAATTGGAAATACGGTTTATACCCTCCAAGGATCAAGTTGCAGATGGTTTCACTAAACCACTTTTAACTCACAGTTTTGAAGAGTTCAAGCGTAATCTCAACTTATCTAAGTTGTGATTAAGGGAGTGTGTTAGAATAGGATTATTGTATTCGGTTAGTGAAACCGATCGTAGCCAGAAACCTACTATCGCTAGGAGTCCTACTCAGACTCGATTGATGATTTGTATGCCTGTACCGTAACCAGCCTAATATATATATATGTGGGACTCGCTGCCTAGTTTGGCACGCCGAGTAGATTCGTTCTGAACTTTTACACACGGTTACAAGAGACAGGGCATGAAAATATGACTCTCCTGCACTAACAACAGAAATGTACCGAGGACCTCTGTGTGCCTGCAAATAACGAAAAAATGTAGCATGGTAATTTCACCCTGAAATCACATTAAAATGTTCTAAAAAATGGTCAAACCACAGAGGGGACAGAAAACTCCTGCACTATTTTTGTTTTCCATCATGCCCGTGTTAAACTCATGTTTTCCCCAAATTAATACCTATTCAATTTAAAGTTAATACCTGTAGGTGCAAATCCTCTCCGGCGCAGCCGTACCACCTCTATTATTTGGTACCTTTCGCCGAGTACCTAGACAAGTGATCCTACTAACACCAAGTATATTGCTATTACTGAGTATCTGTTGCAGCCATGCCATCTCAATTATTCATATAAGGTACACGTTGCATGATGCATCACCCAAACTGCCATGGAGAATACAGATAATTCTTGCAGCAACGCCTGGTATTTTTCAGGTGCATAAGGTAAACTACATTCAAAATGGCTGCGTTGACAAACAATTCAAACCAAATAAGCTAGTGCCTAGTGATACCCTGTCCCCTTCTATTCTTAGCAACAAGGTGACATTGAACAGGTCGTCCTCCACCTACACGCCCCTTACTTAACAACCGGGGAAACAGGAGCCACAGAAAATTAAGAAAATTTTCTACGACAACACTGCGCCCAAACATGGCAAAACAGCACAAACTCCCCAAAACAACAATGCAGTTTCGGCCGGCGTGGACACAGCTGTAAGGACGAGGAGAGAGAGAGACCTAGGAGAAATAAGCAAAGGGAGAGGAGGAGGGACAAATTTTCCCTTTTGTCTCTCTTTCTCCCCTTCATTCTCCGTTTGCGGCATTCTGTGCCATCTGTTGCTGCATTTGTTGGCCGGAGAGGTGAGAAATGTACCTCTCGGCCTTCTCGACAGCGTCACACAGCGGGGAGCCTGAGGCTGGGAAGGACAGCTCGACCATTGTGGCCGTCGACCGGGACAAGAACAGCCAGCAAGCGGCGAAATGGGCGGTGGATCGGCTCCTAGCGAGGGGGAGCACCCTCCAGTTGGTCCATGTCAGGACCAACCAAAGTACCCAGAACGGTTGGTATACTTCTCTGTCTCATTCTGCCAAAAAGTATCTGCATGAAAAAGAGGAACTGAAAATTAGAGGAAACTGTGTTCTACTCCCTCCGTATCAAAATATAAGATGTTTTAGCACTTTCTAGACAAAAAGCATGTAGACATGTTTTAGTGTATAGATTCATATGCATCTTACACTAAAACGTGTTTAGGTACGTTTTGCTTAGAAAGTGGTAAAACATCTTACATTTGGATACGGAGGGAGTACATTTCAACACCATCCGAATCAGACTGAAGCTATGATCGAAAGGGTCTTTGGTTTCACCCATATGGTGTTAACCTGTTCATCATGAAAGCAAACAGATTTACTTAAAACTAGCAGGTTCGGGATTCGGTAGTAATTTATAGATGACAGGGGATTGATGCAATTTCCTTTAGAATGGGACGTGCATAATGTTGTCATGTGATGAACAGATGATGCTACACAATGACATTTTTTCCTCAATTTTGTAAGAAATGTACCGAGCACAAGAATAAACACTAGCTCGTAGGACAATGCAGATTGCATTGTTCTGAAATGAACGCGGCTGACTGCATAGTTGTAACACTTTTGTGTGTTCACTTATCTCCATAGCTATTGATTTCATAAGGAGACTAATAAACATTTTATTATCCTATTTAACCTGGTTTAATTCATCAACAAATTTTTTTTTTGTATGGGCATATTACAGCGGAACCAGGCCGTGGAGTTGACGGGGATGCAGAGATGTCGCAACTTTTTATCTCATACAGAGGCTACTGTGCTCGTAAAGGGGTGAGTGCCAATTCAATACTATTATACTACCATCTCACATCTTGGTAGATATTAGGTCAAATTAGCATAGCGCACATACAAAAAAAATTACATTGAACTAAATTTAATTAGCTGGCAAAAACTAAGGATTTTTGGAATAAAAGGTTTCGGTACTACTAGAGGAGGATTATGATTTCAACAAGAAGCAGCAAACAGAATCAAATAACATAACACTCACTTAGCTGCCGTTGCAAATCGCAGATGCATCTGAACGAGGTGATCTTGGATGGCAATGATATCTCCAAAGCTATAATTGATTACGCTACTGGCAACGCCATCACAGATATCGTAGTTGGGGCATCAACAAGGAACACATTCATCAGGTACATACTCATATATTTCCATGGTTGTGCAACATTACATTCCTTTGATACCTATACTGAACACAGGCATGAACTTTACACCGTGCAGAAGATTTAGAAATCCTGATGTACCAACATGCTTGATAAAGATGGCCCCTGATTATTGCACGGTGCATGTAATACACAAAGGAAAGGCCATCCAAGTGAAGGCAGCCAAAGCTCCTGTACCCTTTAGTACTCTCCCTCCGAAGCAAACCTCCCAACCAAACATAGAATCCGATGCATTTGCAAGGTAAGTTTGTAAAGAAGAAAAATAGCACTTCAATAAGTAGATTGTGTGTTCCTGAAGCTAAATAGGTAGCAGCAATGTAAACACTTACATACATACTTCTTATAGATAGAAAATAGTATATGTGTCTTACTGGTCACATGACTCTGGTTACCAGAACTTTATTGACATCCATGCTTTAACTGAACAGCTTGTTGAGCGTAACTTTTCTCAAAGAGGCTTTGTCTTGTTAATGTAACTATAAGGAACAATATCGTATTTTTATAAAATAGATCGTCAAGAGACTGGAGGAAGTTTTCTAATCCAGCGTCACCGAGGATAAGTAGAACATCAGTGGACCGGCTATCTAACTATGCAAAGGCCCCAACAAGAGATAGGCATCTCCTGTCTGGAAGGCAACCACCTCAGAAGGATTTCGACGACTACATCGACTTCATCGCACCACCAAGACCTTCCGTTACTCGTAGCTCTTTTTCAGATGATGTTGATTTTCCCGTGAGCATGGAGTTGAATTCCATGGACTATGCTGATTCTATGGAACTATCATCATATGCATCCATGGAAAGCCTAAGCTCGGCCGGGGTAAGAGCGGTGTAAACATCAAGTTTCTAGAATTAATCAAAACATTGCATCTGGACATTGATTTGAACTTGTGAAGGACTGGATCATGAATTAATATTTTGTTTCGCCTGAATACAGAAGGATGTAGAAGCTGAGATGAGACGACTGAGACTAGAGCTGAAGCAGACAATGGAAATGTATAATAATGCGTGTAAGGAAGCAGTTGACGCTAAACAAAAGGTACTGTTTACTTCTAGATAGCTAGATTTAACTATAAAGGTCGCACTTCCCGAGCTAACTAAACTCTTGCGATCTAATGAATAATAATCTTACTGCAGGCGGCTAAGCTATCCCAGATAAAGGTGGAAGAGTCCAAAATGTACCAAGAACTAAGGAGTTCAGAAGAAGAAGCTCTAGCACTTGTTGAAATGGAGAAGGCAAAGTGCAAAGCTGCGCTGGAGGCAGCTGAAGCTGCCCAAAAAATTGCAGAGCTCGAAGCGCAGAAGAGATTGAGAGCAGAATGGAAGGCAAAGCGTGAGTTGGAGGAGAGAAGGAGAGCAACGAACACGGATCTCCGGTACAGGAGGTATTCCATTGATGATATAGAAGTTGCCACTCATAAGTTTGACAAGGCACTCAAGATAGGCGAAGGTGGATATGGACCAGTTTATAAAGCCGTATTGGATCATACTAATGTCGCTATTAAAATCCTAAGACCGGACGCGTCACAGGGAAGGCAACAGTTTCAGCAAGAGGTAAATATTGCAGAAATCAACGATTGTGCTTTCCTTCATATTTATGCAGTTATAGCTACTATTTACCACGTAACTCTTTATTTGCCAGTCTATTTAGCACGGCTTTGAGTAGCTGGATATTACTAGAACCATATAAAACAGCATTGCATTCACACCACGCGATAATCATTTCTTTTAGGGGCAACAGTTACGTTCACCATCAGAATGTAGGTTTTCTTTTCTGTGTTTAGGGGGACACACCATATCCTTGTACTGGTCCTTATTTATCAATCCAGTCTTTGCTGTATTTTCATTATGCAAATGAAGAGCCTAAATTGCATCCTAATCAATCATTTACAGATTGAAATACTTAGCAGCATGCGACATCCAAACATGGTCTTATTGCTTGGAGCTTGCCCAGAGTATGGCTGCCTGGTGTACGAGTACATGGACTACGGGAGCCTAGAAGATCGGCTCTGCAGAAAAGGCAACACCAAACCAATCCCTTGGAACATTCGCTTCAGGATCGCTGCAGACATCGCTACCGGCCTCCTCTTCCTCCACCAGGCGAAACCTGAACCACTTGTCCACCGAGACCTGAAGCCTGGCAACATCCTCCTCGACCACAACTTCGTCAGCAAGATCGCAGACGTTGGCCTCGCAAGGCTGGTGCCACAGTCTATAGCTGAAGTCACGCAGTACAGGATGACATCCACGGCCGGCACATTCTGCTACATTGACCCTGAGTACCAGCAGACAGGAATGCTCACCACCAAGTCCGACATATACTCCTTCGGTATCCTACTGCTCCAAATCGTCACGGCCAGGTCACCCATGGGCCTCACGCACCAAGTCGAGCATGCAATCGAGAAAGGGGCCTTCCAAGAGGTACTTGACCCGACGGTGACGGACTGGCCAGTGGAAGAGGCCCTGGCATTCGCACAGCTAGCTTTGAAATGTGCAGAGCTAAGGAAGAAGGACAGACCGGATCTCGGGAAAGATATCTTGCCCGAACTGAACCGGCTGCGGAGTCTTGGTCAGGAGTATGAAGCTTCCCAGATCAGCAGCACGAGCACAACCTGCTCCAGCTCCGCACCATACAGTTTCAACAACGATGATGTATCAACACCATAAGAATTCTTCCATAGTTGTAATTAAACAAGTCAAGCATGTACAGACAGAAAGGAGAGTTACCTTCTGGACATGGAAAAGCCACTGATGCCTTTGCTCTGCTCAGATCCCAGCTCAGATGAGATGAACATGGATAGCAGCAGGTGATGATGAGGCCAACATAGTCTTGAGCTATCGGCGAACCAGAAGAAGCTATTAGCATCTAGGAAAGAGGACCATACAAGCCAGTGCATGCATGTAACATACCACAAAAGCAAATTGTAATAGCAGCAACAGGTTTCGACTATGGTTTGCCTCTGTTTTTCATCACCAGGTCACCACACAAGGTTCTCGAGAAAACAATGTTTGATCGTGCTAGTTACCACAATCAACAATATGATAAAGAGTTAAGACATTATTAGGTAGTCAAAACGACTGAAGAAGTTGTTTATTACTTCTTTCAGCGCATACTCTTTGATGCTATGCATACAATCTCAACAAAATGTGGAATAAAACTGGGGGCATGTTGAGAAACAAAATGCTCGAGATATCAATAATGGAACTAGATGCTAGGAGTAATATTACCTCTGTTGGCCATAAGATCAAGTTATGCAATAGGCCACAAGAGGTACCAAATATAAATGCATGTCTGCCCTATTTGTTACTACTAACCTTGTCATAATTAAGTTATGTGGATGTTGTATGGTGGCATGCAAGATTAGCTAGCTATGCATGCATGTAGACAGCACTAGTTATGCTAGTACAACCTGCATGAAGTTTCTAGCCCAGGTTATAGATAGCTAGGTTATAGATAGCTGCATGTTGGTGAGAAAGAGTAGTACAAGCAAGTGTGAAGTTGACCACTAGCTGTAAACTTGGTCATGCTTAAAGGGTAAGAATGCCAACCAATAGACAGGGAGTCGACTTGTGACTAGAAAAGGACCAGCAGTCCTCTTTCTCTTGCAAGCACATATCGGTAGAGATACCTAATAAAGTTTCCTACTAGCAGAAACCCTGTGTGTACGTGTGGGAGAAGCACATCAAGACAGAGCCGTGTGTGTGAAGCACATCTCTTTAGAAAGAGAGGGAGTCCTAGGTGAGAGCTAGTAGCTAACTCTAATTGTTACGAGCGCTGCGTTTTGCTAGCTCGAGTAAGATATGGAGAAGGATGGAGAGATCATTTCCGTTCGATATCCTACGCTCACTGAGAGCAACCAATTGGCATGATCCATCAAGATGAACCTCCATGCATGTCCAAAGAGGGACGCTATCAAGCCAAAAGATGAGAATGTGCCCAGGGAGGAGAGTAAGGATAAAATGGCGTTTGGCTGCCATTTACCAAGGGCTACCAGTGGACATGCTCTTCCAAGTGTACGGAAAGGAGACAGCCAAGGAGATTTGGGAGGCCCACAAGAATATGCACATGGGTGCTGAGCGTGTAATGGACGCAAAGGTACGAACTCCGCTTGGACATGAAGGAGTCGGAATCGGTTGATAATTCGCCCCCCGGTGGACGACCATGGTCAACCAAATCTGAGCACTTGGTGAAAAGTTTGAGGAGACGTAGAAGTCCTTCGGATTGTCCCCCAACAAGTTTCTCCGGATTTCTTCGACCATCGAATAATTTGGCGATCTCAAGACCATGATGATGGAAGAGGTCATTACGCAACTAAAGGAGCATGAGGAACACCTACGAGGAAGTGGTGATGTGGATGAGTAGTACTTGTTGTTGACCCGTGCTAAGTGTAAGGAAAGACACGAGGCTGAGAAATCGTCGTGAGGATGAGGACTTAGTGGAGGTCGAAGTTATGGCCGCGGACGTGGTTGGAATAGGTCTGAGGTGAAGTGCTACAAACATTCTTACTTTCGACAGTGCAATTATGAGTGTCCAGAGAAGAAAAACAAGGCATTCCTTGCTAACGCTCTTTGATAAGACGATGAGCCAGCACTCCTGTGAGAGGGGTGTTAAAAGTCCACACCCAATGGTGTGATATTTTTGGAGACTGTGGATAGTCGCTTGTGTTATACCATTATCGAAGAGGGCGTTGGTGTGAGACTAACCACTATGGTGTGATGCCATTGTCACTAGAAAGGTCAGTGTTAATTTAATGATGTTGGTATTATGCCGTCGTCAAGTGGAAGAGTGGTTGTGAGGCCACACAAGGAAGGCGGTGTAAGATCGACATCAGTGGTGTGATACCATCGTATATGGAGTCAGTATGAGGCTGTCGCAAGACTAAGCGCAAGGTTCAGGTGATCTGGATTAGTGGATCTAGTTGACATGACACGATTAGGGGAGATTGTTAGTACTTCTGTTCTCATAATTAAGTTATGTGGATGTTATGATGGCAAGCAAGATTAGCTAGCTATGCATGCATGTTGGAAGGAGTAGTTAGGGCATCTCCAGTCGTTGCGCCCCCCCAGGACGCAAAAACCCTCGCTTTTTTTGCGCCGCGGCGCGAAACGGCGCTATTCTCGGAGCTGGGGGGGCGCGTTTCCCAGCCGTGAACCCAGGCCGCCCCCCCAGCGGCGACTCGGCCAAATTTGGGCAATCAAAAAAAATTCCACCAAATAAATAGATTGTTGCACACAAATAAATAGAGTTTGGCCACACAAATAAATAGTTCAACAATTTTAAAAAAAAAAAAGAACACTAGTCATCGTCCTCAACATTGTCATTCCCCTTTCGCGCCCACAAATGTTGCACCAGGTCATCCTGCAGAGCATGATGTGTTGCAGCGTGTCGAATCTCCTTCGCTTGGTGAGGAAGTCTGTCCATGATGCCGGCACCTGGTGATCAACATCTGCAAGAGAACCCTGCCGGTAGTATGGTGTGCTTGCCTCACTGTCAGGCACTGGGTCATCCCGCTCACTCTCAATGATCATGTTGTGCAAGACCACACAACACTGCATCACCTCCCACATGTTAGACTTCGACCAAGTCATAGCTCGGTATCGGACAACAGCGAATCGAGATTGCAGCGCACCAAATGCCCGCTCAACATCCTTCCTGCAAGCCTCCTGGCACTTGGTAAACCAAGCTTTTGCGCTTCCTGGGATAGGGTTGGAGATGCTCTTCACAAATGTTGCCCACTTCGGGTAGATGCCATCTGCAAGATAGTACCCCTTTGTATACTGGTGTCCATTGATCTCATAGTTCACAGGGGGGGCATGGCCTTCGACAAGATCAGCAAAGACATTCGAGCACTGCAAGACATTGATGTCGTTGTGACTTCCAGGCATACCAAAGAATGAATGCCAAATCCATAGATCGTACGAAGCCACGGCCTCGAGAACCACCGAGCACTCTCCCTCCTTTCCCTTGTACATCCCCTGCCAGTCAAATGGGCAGTTCTTCCATGCCCAGTGCATGCAGTCGATACTGCCAAGCATCCCCGGAAACCCTCTTGCTTCATTCTCTGCGAGGAGACGAGCAGTGTCTTGCGCATTGGCTGATCGCAGGTATATTGGGCCAAAAACTGCAACCACTGCCCGGCAGAACTTGTTCAAGCACTCGAGGGCCGTGGACTCGCTCATGCGCAGGTAGTCATCTTGTGCATCTGCGGGAGCACCGTATGCAAGCAACCTCATGGCCATCGTGCACTTTTGGATAGAGGTAAACCCTACCGTGCCGGTGCAGTCCTTCTTCAACTTGAAGTAGGTGTCGAACTCCCGGATGGCATGCATGATCTTGAGGAAGAGTGCGCGTTTCATCCTGAAACGACGCCGGAACACCTTCTCCTCGTTGGTGGGATCCTCGGCGAAGTAGTCGGAGTAGAGGATGCAGTAGCCCTCGTACCGCTGCCTCGGCCTGCTCTTCCGGCGACCGGGCTTCGATCCAGCGCGGCGCGGCGCGGCGTCCTGGGCCAGCATTCTGGCCAGGCAGCTCAGGACGAGTAGGTGCTCCTCGTCGTCGATGGCGGCCTGGTCTTCCTCGTCGAATAGCTCGGCGAGCATTTCCTCGGCGTCGAAGTCCATGCCTCGGACAGAGCGTCGAACACCTTGCGGGCGGTGGACGTGGATCACTGGGGCGCAGCCTCCTCGGCGCCGGAGACGTGCTCGAACGGCGGCGACGACGTGGTGGACCAGCCGTCGGTGGTTTTTGCCTCGTCGCTGTTGTACGATGGTGGCCGACGGTGGCGGCGTGGGGTGCGGGGGTGGGGCGGCGACGGCGAGGCGAGCGAGGGGAAAAGACGGTTCGGGGGTGGAGAAAGTGGGAAAAGAGCTCTCCCTCACCGACAGCGCTGGCCCACGAGCGCTTTTCCTATCGCCGCCCCCCCAGGCCGAACCCAACAGGCTGGGTCCGCCTGGGGGCGGCGGCGCTAATTTCCGCCGAAACGACGCTTTTTCAGGTCCTGGAGGGTCGACTGGTGAAAAAACGGCGCTTTCCGCCCAAAACGGCGCTAATTTGCGTCCTGGGGGGGCTCTGGGGGGACGACTGGAGATGCCCTTATGCTAGCACAACTTGCATGAAGCAGGTTATAAATAGTTGTATGTTGGTAAGAAACAGTAGTAAAAGTAAGACTGAAGAACGCTGCTTGGCGACTCTGGAAACAGAGGAACGTGTGGGCGTTTGGAAACGCCAGGGAGACACGCAGCCCTTCTCAGCTTGTCGAGCTGATCTTGGAGGAGCTTGCCCTCTAGGAGCAAGGGAGAGTTGGAGGGAGTCTAGAAATAGTGAGAGAGTAGTTTTTTAGGGCTTCGGAGGAGTAGAGTTAGTGTGGGCGTTCAAGTCAGACCAATTGTCCGCAGTTGACTCCTGACTTTCTTGTAATTGGTTGTTCGACCTTCTATAAATCTAAGGTATGCCAATTCGGCATACTCGAAAAAAACAAACCAAGCCTGAAGTTGACCACTAGCCGTAAAGGTGGTCAGTCTTAATTTGTAAGGGCATATTTGTTTTGGATTGCACTTCAGCTTTCCATAAAAAATGCCAAAGCTCAAACAAACACCTAAGGCTTTGTATCTGGCTTTAACGAAGCCAAACCGCAAAGTGTACTACTCGGGTAAAGCACCTATGAGTTAAATGCATGGGTGGTCCTAATTCTTTCGCTCAAATATCAAGTGAGTACCAATTATTTCAAAATGCACATCGCGGTCCCAAAAAAATTTAGGTTCATTAGATGTCCTAACTTGCTCTGACCCGTGTTGACATGCCTGCATGACGCTTTGACCACGACCACGTTTACAAGGGGAAGCCCCCGGGCCTCAACACCTATATCGCCACCCTCTAGAACGACACCCCAGTGCCGCCACGTGCCCCCTCCCGATCACCTTTTTGTCCGGGGCATGTACAGCAGCATGATGCACACCCCTGCTCGGCAGTGGCGGCTCTAGGAATTTACAAATGGGTATTCATGTGTATTCATTTTGTCAAAATCATTGCTGTTTTTAGAAATTATCATTTATTTTGCCAAAATCAATACAGTTTTGTAAAAATCTTGGGTATTCATGGGAAGACCCAAGAATACACCTAGCGCCGCCCCTGCTGCTCGGTAGCCCGAGCTGCTCGCCTCATGCTCACCGTCACCAACATTTCCTCCGTCAACGTCCCCCAGATGGTCCAGGAGCTAGGCATTGCCACCAACATCAACGCCATGTCTGGCGCCGTCGTCACCAGTCGCTCGAGCGCCTAGTGGTGCTTGATGACCAATCCTCGGAGGTGTGCATGCTCGTTTGTGTGCACGACATGCTCAATCTCATCGATCTTCTGGCGAGCAAGCCCGGGGTCCAGCCCGACGAGCTCGACATGCACACCCTGCACCTCTATGACACCGCGCGCAAACATGCCCGTGTCGGCACCAGCATCGCCAAGCCTACGAGGAGCGGATTTAGATTAACAATCATGAGCACCCGGACTGCCTCAACGACACCACAATTGGGTTGTTAACCTGTTCGCTTCCGTCACATGCTGGCAACTGCGGCCTCATCGTGAAATCGAAGGCCATCGGCCACTGCATGGAGGAGGTCCGCGCGGACGTCCTTCTTGTGCGCTACCAGAAGGGGCAATACTACAATGGGTAGATGGTGTGCCGGTGGGAGGACCACCGCCGGTTGTGCCTTGGTGCGTTGGAGCATGCGCCGTGCATCATAGCCACCCTCACTGGCCCTTGTTTTGGTCTTTCGGAGGGGCGACACCAACTTCTCTTGGACAGAGAGCTTTTTGCAAATATGAACATGGGCCATTATGCCTTCTGGGCCCCCTTGTAGACGTGGATGTGGTCAATGCGCCAAGCAATAGGTCAACGCGGGTAGGAGCGAATTAGGACCTTTGATGAACCACTTAAAAAGATTTGCGTGTGCGATGTGCATTTTGAAAGAATTGGGACTCAGTTGACATTTCGGTGAAATAATTAGGACCGCCCATGCATTTAACTCAGCACCTCCTATATGTGGAAGTGCTTCCCGCAGCTTTTCAACTTACAAGCGAAGTGGTATATGTGTTTACCACTAATGTTATATTTATTTATAGGGAAACTGCCACCCAAGCTATATGCCGCACGCCTGTACATCCTCTCTCTCCTGCAGGACAGAACCCATCCTCACATCAACCCGATGAGAACACGGACAAGGCTAGGGCTCCACCTATCGGCGATGGTCCTCGCTCGAGCTCCGCCGCCCCGGTGCCTGTCTACCTCCGCCAACCCCTCCCATCAGCGCTTTGCCGCCTTCTCAAGCTCTGCCTCCGCCTCCGCCTGTCATGTTGTAATCCCTCTAGGCGTAGTTTTCCGATTTGAGGTTGATTGATATTAGTTTGGTGCAGCTGGCTGATTCCACTAGGCTAAACCTTTGTGGTATTTTTAGACATGAATACTTTTAGAAGCAAATCTTTTGGAGCTTTGTTCTTTGCTTCTTAAAGTGTCTATGTCAATGTTACATGCATCTGCATATGTGGGTCAATCCTATCATCCCACTAACATGAAGGATTAGGAATGTTGCCCAAACAAGAAAGCACACAAGCCAATCCAAGTTGACCCAGAAGTAGCTAAAAATAATTTTCGTAGCACTTAGAAAAAAATACATAGAAATCACATAAAGCAATATATTATGAATTAGTGGTGACAGGTGTCATGCCATTTTGGACAAATTATGAATTATTTAGTGTGTGTTCAAGGATATTTCTGTGATGGATATGATATATACACTTAAATCAGCAAAAATGTGTGCCCTCTTTCTATTAAAAGCTTGTATCACTTGAGATGTCTAATAAAGCCTCCTACTAGTAGAAGCCATGTGCGTGTACATGTGTGTGTGAAGCACATGAAGACATAGCCGACTAGCCGTGTGCGTAAAGCACATCTCTTTCGAAAGAGAAGGAGTCCTAGGTGATAGGTAGTAGCTAGCTCTAACATCATTGACCAATCAACATAGTAATGTTCTACTACGTGTGACTCATTATCGTGAATAAAGAGATATTAAGCTGATAAAAGCAATTAGGATGAGCTTATAAAATTGACCAATTTGCCAAAGTGACACACCTTTCTTTTTCATTGCCAAAAACGACACACCTTTGACTGCGGCTTAGAAAAAATACCATATTTTCCGTGTTTTCTCCATTTTCCCAGTTTGAGCCCACCTATCACATTTTTATGGATGATTTTCCCTACTTTGTTTTGCCATATGATGGTCCACTTCTAGCTAACTCAATAGACAGCTTTGGGTCACTTGAGGCGCTCGCTCGTGTATTAAGTGACACAAAGAAAGAGCACTACCCCCACGTTGCGCCCCATCCCTTGAAGCTCCATTCTCTGCTGGACCAAGTTGCACCATTTCTAGTGGCACCTAGGTCATTTTCGATGCTCATTTTCTCTCGCGATTTCCTACCACATTTTCTAACTCTGTATCTATTGAAATTGCAAACCCTAGATAATGGTCATTGGATAAGAGCGGAGGGGAGGAGCGTTACCGTATTTGAGGAGGCGTTGTGTACCATGGTGGGAGGCGTTGTGTACCTACTTTGTTTTGCCATATGATGGTCCACTTCTAGCTAACTCAATAGACAGCTTTGGGTCACTTGAGGCGCTCGCTCGTGTATTAAGTGACACAAAGAAAGAGCACTACCCCCACGTTGCGCCCCATCCCTTGAAGCTCCATTCTCTGCTGGACCAAGTTGCACCATTTCTAGTGGCACCTAGGTCATTTTCGATGCTCATTTTCTCTCGCGATTTCCTACCACCTTTTCTAACTCTGTATCTATTGAAATTGCAAACCCTAGATAATGGTCATTGGATAAGAGCGGAGGGGAGGAGCGTTACCGTATTTGAGGAGGTGTTGTGTACCATGGTGGGAGGCGCCGCTCCAAACTTTGAGAGATAGTAAATACCGGAAGTTGCTGACATTTTTTTCATGATAGGTAAAGAGAAATAATTGCCTATTATAGCTGAAATAGTGGATGGTGGTACAACATCATCTTGTGAGATAATGGGGAACATCAATTTCTCAAGTTATGAACTTGTGAGTTTCATGTACTAGCCGACGCAACCAAAAGTCCTATCTGATGGAAAAGGCTAGGCAATCCACATATACTATAACACCCCTCTCATGTATGACTCTGGAAGCCAACACATGCATAGAGGAAGAGGATCTCACTTGTGACTCAAGAGGCCTATACGTGATAAGAGAGAGGGCCAAAGCAGCAACCAGTACAATTGCGCAACAATTTTTAATAAATTGCGAAAGCCAAGACTTGAACCAAGACCTCACAGGCTCGGATACCATGTCAAGTTTCATGCACTAGCCAACACAGCCAAAATTCTGAGCCGATGGAAATGGCTAGGCAATCCACATATACTGTAACATGAATAACTAATCAAATAATGCTATCTCGTCATGATTGTCAATTTGGAAAGCTGTATGTGCATTCTATCAATAAGAGGCATGTGCAATCTAAAGGAGAAGCTCTCATTGATTGGTCATCTATTGAGAAAAGTCACATTAGTTATGAGCTAATAGCTCCTATCTATATGGAGAACATGTGCATTATTATTCTAATTGAGCGTGAGAATGCTCAACCACTAAATGACCCAACTACATTATGCGTGTGATTTTTACAATGAGATAATGGATGAGGGAGCTATACACCAGTTGATGACCAAGTTACTGAAGAGAGAAATTTCATATGACAAAGATCATCCAAAAGCGGAGAAAAAAATCAGTAGTTCCTAAAGAAATAGTAGGTACTACGTCATTATTAATGGGATTTATTTCAATATATAATCAGTGGGATCTCCATTGAATTTTACATCGTTGCTAACATGCACATTATAGTTATCCAAAATGGCAGCAGATGATGCACGATTATCATTTAATTGGTTAATTTCATAAGTTGAGCAATTGACTATGAGCTACAAATTGAGAATAAAGTTACCCCGCTGTCACCAAGCAGGGGCTATCAGAGTTGACTAAATCGACTAGGAAGAGCACTAAACGGATGTAAACACCATCTAATCTAGTTGTCCGTGACAAAATTGAAACCAGAGACCAGTCACATGGTTTCGGCACTAGTGGATCGATCCATAAGCTCACTTTCGCCACCCCATAACCAGACCGGTGCTGGCGCCAGGCCCCATCGTTGGTTTCTTCCGGCGCCTCGACGAAAACTAATTAACAGGACAAGAGGTGCGTGCTACAGTTTGCGTCCATAGAACGGAAGGAAATGGAGCGACTAGATGGGGAATGACCTACCAGAGGGATCCAGGCCGAGTGTCGACCGAAGGCATGGAGCGGCGGCCGAGCGCGTGGCCATTGCTCCGGCGAGGACATGGGAAGACTCCTGAACGTTCAGATGGCCAAACGGCCGTGTTTTGTGCGCCGACACCGAAGCACGAATTTTGTACCCGGCATAGCACGCCAATAAACGGACTAGGCTGGCCCTAGGGCCGCGATTGTACCAGGTTTGCCGCTATTTGCAGGCAAGGGTAATCTTTTTAAAATCATACGATTTTGTTAATTAATTCCGGAAATAACATGCAATTTTAAGAATTATCAGGAATATTATCCAGTCGGGCCTAGGGATGTAAGTGGCGTCCCACTTAATCCCGTTTAAATGGAAGTGCGGCAAGCTGAATAAACGGGACTATGTGGCGCCGGTTATCAGACACTTACATCCCTAGACGGGCCTGCCGAGCCGGACAGGATCCAGTCAGGTCTGCCTAGCCCGATTTGGGCCTTTCGGCCATGTTAGACCCGACTAGTGGCCAGGTCAGTAGTACAGAAGAAAAAAAATGCCCGAAAGGCCCAAATTGGGCTCAGCAGGCCTAAATGGACAATATTTTAGAAAATTCTTAAAATCGCGTATTATTTCTGAAATTATGTAATAAAAATATATTATTTAAAAAAAAGGTGCTCCTGCTAACAAACAAACAGTTGTCTATTTTTCAATTTGGTAACAGACAGATTTTGGTAGCCAATTAAAAACCGACATCTGTACAAAACTGAACAAATGTGTAAAACTAACTGTCTGTTTTCCAATTTCTAAACATCCAGATTGTGGTCTTTCCTAGTCCAGAGGACTGAAATGGAGAAAATTGCACCAAACACCACTCTTTGTGACACTTATTGCACAAAACCCAGAAACAAAACATCTTTTACAGCAAACCACATACTTTCGTCTAATTAGTTGCACATAGCCCAAATAAATAGGTAAATATCGATTTTGGTTAATTAGTTGCAACTAACACATAGGTTTGTGTCACTGCACTGTAAGCACAAAAACAAACAAAAAATTCTGGCGAACAATTTTTTTTTTCTAATTAGTTGCGCCTAGCCGGAAGGAGATGTTTTGCCTCCCGAGCTTACATGATCATGCCTAATTAAAAACTTCAAAAGAATATTAATATATTTTTAAAAATTGTGAAAAATAATCCTGACGGAACATATACAAGTTAACTACGAGAGGTGCAAATTTCCCAATGAAATGATTAATTGATTAGTTGCAAATAAATTTAGTTTGGAACAATTGACTGAAAACTAAGATTAACTGGTTTATTTGGGCTGGGCGCAACTATTAGACAAAAATGTGCGGTTTACTGCAAAAGATGTTTTGTTTCTGTGTTCTCCGCAACAAGTGCCACAAAATATGGTGCTTGCTTCAAGTTTCTCACTGAAATGGGATTTTGAGTCTCATAGTCTTGAGTACTCATTTCTGTCTCCGGTTATCATTTACACCAAAAATAGACAGAAAAAAGGACACAGAAATCAACGTGTAAGTCCCAACTAAGCTGCTGACTTGCTGTGTTAGGCTCAGTATGGCTCGGCGCAACACACCAACAAAACAAATATCAGGTACTCAGCAGAAAAGTGGAATTCCCTTCAAGAAAATATGAAAAAAAAAGGTGAAATGATCTTCTCCACCAATGAAAAGACTAAATTTGCATGTAAGTTTTGATCTATGTAACAATCTGAATGAACCTAAATGGGTGGAATTGGCTAATTTTGAATGTAAGTATTTCTATCTTCATGAATAAAATGCTCTCTGCTAAAAGCACGAGACATTTTTTTCATACATGGCGCTCATGCAGGGTGAACCTTGACATAAACTACTCAAACGAAGCTGCACATTTTGAGGTATATGAAATAAAAAACTCAAATAAAAAGAGCAATGAAGCTAGAAAGATGTATTTGCATCAATGAAACGATGATATAAAGACAATTGTCTTTCTCCTTTTCTCTAAAAATTAAAATTATGATCACACAGAGAGGAGGGATCTCATCATCTTCCGCATGCAATGACAATCTTTGGTGTTTCAGTATGTTTAATGATGCATGAAGACTAGAGAAGTAATGAATAGTGAAGAGTGAGGACAACATCAAACTCTCTTTATCAATCCTAACTTGTTGCTTCCCTTCCGGATGCAGTATATGAGTTAATAAAACTACTACCTGCCTTCCTAAATCTACCCCTAAACCCTATTCTAAACCAACATGACTTGGGGCGACTATATTATCCACTAAAAACTGAAGGAAAATGACTTCTTGGGGACATGAGAGTGAAGAAATAGAAAGAGGAGAGTGGGACTAAGATACTGGCAAGATTACAAAGAGAGACATTACTGAAATATCAATACCGATGACAGAAAAAAGATACTAAATTTTTAAACATCAAGATAAGGATTGACCAAAAACTGAGAGACTTAACAACTGAGGCACAAAGATCAACAAGAAAACTAAATAACTATGATACTGCGTAAAATGGGAAAAAATGAGTGACTTAGAAAATAAAATGGGAGACTTAATAAAGAGACTAAACAGAGAGGGACTAAAAATTGAAAAACATAGCTCAATAGAGAAACCAAGCCACTATAAATCGAGAGATTGAGGGTCTAAACAATGATACAAATGACTCAAGAAAAATAACAAGATGAAAAAAATGAAGAAAAGACTGAGGAAAAAAACATACATAACTGAAGATCAACTAGGACTGAAGAGGCTGAAAACGAAGACTTAGGAGGCTGCCAGGTGCGGCCCCGCCTGGTGGGTCCCTGGGCACCCTGGACAGCGCCTCTTGTCGCCTCTTTGCCTATAAGTTGCCTATGACCCTCAAACGTTCGAGGACGGAGTTATATTCCACGAAACATACGGAGAGGCGATGTCACCTAGAAAGTCCAATCTAGGGCTTATGTAGCCCCGTTCCGGCATCGTGCCGAAGGGGGAGCCTTCATCGGAGGCCTCTTTATCACGATGAGCGCCTCCGGACAGATGCGTGAGTAGTTCATCTCGGAGACTACAGGTCCATAGCGGTAGCTAGATGGTTGTTATCTCTCCTATATCTCCATGCTTAGAGTTTCGTGAGCAGCCTCACATGATTGAGACCACCGTTATGTAATTGTTCATGTTGTGTTTGCTGGGATCCGATGAACCATGAGATTATGATTATTTTGTTCATGTCAATCTGAGATGCTTAACTTATATTTCTAGAGATTTTTAATGTTGTCTTGCAATGCTCTCCGGTGTTTATGATTACCTTGGCCACGTAGTTGTTTTCACCTTCAAGAGAGGGTTTATATGCTAAATAGTGGGTTCATGTCTCCCTTACATCTGTGCTCGAGTGACAGAAACGTGGCGGATGGGGGATGTGTTGTTGCTACTATGAAGAAAAAAGTGGTGCTCTTGTCTACGGATGAGGACCACTCCTTACATTACATATTGTTCTTAATGTATTTGTCTGTTGCACACAAAACAATCACTTTGTTGCTGCAACTTAATACCAAAGAGATTTGCTGGATAGCTTTCTTGAGGTAGACTTTTAAATATGGATGCATTATGGATAGCGGTAAATATTCCTTGCGTAATGCCTAAAATGTTAGAACTCGTGAACTATATCTCGTCATAACAGTATTGTTATACGTTCATGATTTGTCAATCGCCCTGATGTAATTTGTTCACCCAGCATGTTTGTTTTCTTTGGAGAGACACCACTAGTGAAACTATTTCCCCCGTTTCTATTTTCCTCATAATAGCAACCTTCTTTCAAGCACTTTCATCATTTTTTTTGTTGTTGTACCATTTTTTACTTTAATAATTTTTCATTACTCTATATATTTACTTCTCTAGTTTTCAGCAAGACGCAAAGACTAACAACCTTCTCGAAAGTTGGGGACAAGAGAGAGTTTGTGTTTTGGGTGCTGGTCCACGTTTGTTGATCCCGCATGCAACAAGAAACCTTCTCCAAGACTTCAAAGTCTAACTGGTTCAATAATCCTGGTTCCTTAATTGGGGCAAAATTTCCGCTAGAATACATCATACCTTCCACTTGGGGTTACCCAACGAGCGTGTGATCACGCCTATTAATCACATACCTCCAACATACACAACATGGCATACATGATTGAGCCTATGGCTAAGGCATAGGGGATTCTATTCATTCTTCATCTTCCATAGTTGGACACTGAGTCTTACTCAACATCTTACCCTGCAGGATGGGCAAGAGCCCTTCTTTGCCTAATGCATTTTTAATTTCTTCAAAATCTTGTCAAGCTATGTACTTTGAATAAGTCCTATTAAGCGTCTCGATCTATGTTTGTAGATCTTGATACCTAATATGTATGCAGCTTCACCAAGGTCTTTCATTGAAAAAGTATTGTTTAAATAACCTTTCACGCTGTTAGTAGCTCTAAGTCATTTCCGATAAGTAATATGTCGTCCACATATAAAACCAGAAATATGACAGAGCTCCCACTCACTTTCTTGTAAACACAAGCTTTGCTGTAATTTTGAACAAATCCAAAACCTTTGATCAATTCATCAAAATGAAGATTCCAAATCCGGAATGTTTGCTTCGGTCCATAAATGGAACACTGAAGTTTGTATACTTTACCAACATCCTTAATTGTATCATATACAACTCTTATTCAATGCTGCCATTGAGGAACACAGTTTTGATATCCATCTGCCAAATTTCATAGTCAAAAAATTCAGCAATTGCTAGTAGAACACTAATAGACTTAAGCATCGCTACAGGTGAGAAAGTCTTATTGTGGTCAACTCCTTGAATTTGTCGGAAACCTTTTGTGATAATTCATGCTTTATAGACAGTAACAACACCATCAATGTCTGTTTTATTTTTGAATATTCATTTGCATTCAACATCATTGCATCTATCAGGAAGGTCAACCAAAGTCCATACTTGGTTTTCGTACATGGATTCAGTTTTGGATTTCATGGCATATTTCCATTTCCTAGAGTCAGAACTCATCATTGCTTCCTCATAGTTCACATATTCATTGTTGTCTAGCAACATGACATTCATGATAGGATTACCACACCATTCATGAGTGTACGTTCTCTAGTTTACCTCCAAATTATATTAGGAGCTAGGTTCGAAGCTTCATGATCAACATCATTGGCTTCCTCTCTAGTCGGCGAAGGCGGTGCAAGAACGACTTTCAAAGTTGCGCTACTTTCCAATTCGGGAGAAGGTTTAACAACCTCGTTTAGCTCAACTCTCCTCTCACTCAACCCTTTCGAGAGAAACTCGTTCTCAAGAAAGGATCCATTCTTGGCAACAAAAGTCTTTCCTTTGGATTTAAGATAGGAGGTATACCCAATAGTTTCCTTACAGTATTCTATCAAGACACATTTTTCCTCTTTGGCTTCGAGCTTATCATGATGTAGCCTTTTGACATAAGATTCGTAGCCCCAAAATTTAGGAAATGATCTTTTCGGCTTCTTGTCATGCCATAACTAATACGATGTTGTCTCAAAGGATTTAGATGAAGCTCTATTTAAATTGAATGTGTTTGTGTCTAATGCATAACCCCGAAATGATAATGGTAGATCTATGAGAGACATCACAGACCTCACCATATCTTGTAAAGTGCGATTGCGACGTTTGGACCAACCATTTCTCTGTGGTATTCCAAGTAGTGTGAGTTGGGAAACAATTCCACAAGTCTTTAAATGCGTGACAAAATCATAACTTAGATATTCACCTCCACTATTAGATCGTAGAAATTTGATCTTCTTGTTACAATGATTTTCAACTTCACTCTGTAATTCTTTGAACTTCTCAAATGTTTCAGTAGAGATACCCATACCTACTTAAATCATCATTGAACATTAGGAAATAACGATATCCACCGCGTGTTGAAATACTCATTGTTCCACACACATCGGTATGAATGATTCCCAACAAGTCACTTTCCCGTTCCATTGTACCGGAAAATAGGGTCTTAGTCATTTTTCCTATGGGGCATAGTTCAAATGTGTCGAATGATTCAAAATCAAGAGACTCGAAAAGTCCATCAGAATGGAGTTTCTTCATGCGCTTTGCACCTATATGACCAAGACACGATAGTGCCACAAGTATGTGGTATTATCATCACTTCTTTTACATCTTTTGGCGTCAATACTAAATATGTGTAAATTACAATTATCGAGATTCATTACGAATAAACCATTCATAATTGGCACGTGACTATAAAAGATGTTATTCATAGAAATAGAAAAACCTTTATGTTGAATATATGAGCAATTTTCCAAATGATTTAATCCATGAAAAAAATAGATAACATATGGCTAGAATACCTGGAAATACACTACTCATGTGATTTGCATGAAAGCGTGAAATAAACAAGTCCAAATAGATTGGTAGTAGAAGAACATATATTGAGACATGAAACAGAAACATGAACACGTACGGCGCAGAGGAAGAACCATTCATGTTGGGCGAGGTAGACATGTCGCCGAAGAGGTTGTCGACGTCTGGGAAGAAGTCGTCGTTCGGGAAGTAGTCGTCGGCGTCCGTGGTGACGATGATGCCAGTAGTCGCGCCGCAGCGCTCGCCAAAAACCTTATCGCCCTTCTCCCATACAGGATCCGAAGAGACGCAGTTTCGGAGGCCTACTGTCCCGTTCCGCGGTGCACGCCGCGACTCGGGATGGAGATGTCCTGATCGGTGGCGCAGTGCTCGAGAAATATGAGGCAGAGGTGTGGATGTGTTGTGTGTCTACGGGCGCAGCTACAGGAGGCGACGGGTAGCAAGGAAGTGGAAACGAACAGACAAGCGGCGGAATGAATAGCCGGTAGCCGAACAGCCATCCACTCACGCGTAGTGATTTCCCACTAGTGCAAGTGTGACAAAAAGAAGACAAGGCGTACACGCAGCATATGTCTTAGCTCGGCTCGGCTCATTCCCGCATCCCGCGGCACGCGCGTCGCGTCGCGTTGGGACGAGGCGGGGCGGGCGGCGGAGGAGGAGCGCGCGTGTAGTCTTCTCCTTCTCATGCTCATACACCAAGTGGAAAGGCCTCCCTTATAAACAGGTAAAACTTCCACTCAACTAGCAATATGAGACTAAACATTTGTCTCACCTCTTTCCATACACGATGGGCCACATGGGCCTCTAGGATTTTCAGCAATTTCTGGAGGACTAAAATAGGCTGGGCCAAAATTCCAACAATCGCCCGCAAGATCCTAGAGGCACACAAAATTTGCCCTAGGTTCCAAAATCATGTTTATATACCGGTACTACAGTGAATACTGTTAAGTTGAACTCCACCTAGAACTTTGTGTTACACTGGTTTACAACTTGAACAGTGGACTATGCCTTGAACTATAAGTTTTCTGCAAATCTAGATTCACACAAATTTTTTACCGATACTTGACTACCGTGGGACTTCCCCGCGGGTGGATCTTATACGTCATACTCCAAGACCTTTCATGAGTTTACTAGAGAGAACCCCAACTCTCATAGACTGCGACGTTTAACAGTCGAACTCATATAGATGAATTCCTCAAAAGATGTCCTGCAGGTCAACATATTTGCTTACAATGAAGCCTCTTGGAAAACATTAAGATTTATATCAGCCTAACTTTCAAGGAGTGGTATTAAATAAACATAAGGATACTCTCCTCTCAGTTGCTCAACAGTTTTGTCTCCCAATTCTACTTCACGGGATCTCCGATCACATAGAGTGGGTTGCCGTTGTGAACAACTAATGCGGTGGGTCGCATTCCCATCTCCTTCGATGCATTATCGATCACATTACGTGAAATACCCTTTGTGAAGGGATCTGCCAAGTTCATAGATGTTTGGATATAATCCAACGCAACAACTCCGGAGTTTTTCAATTTTCGGACAGATTTTAATCTCTTCTTCACATGCCTTGGTGACTTCATATTATCCTTGGAACTGTTCACCTTGATTATCACAATCTGATTATCATAGTTCATTAGAATAGCGGGTATTGGTTTTTCAACCACAGGTAAGTCCATCAAGAACTCACAAAGCCACTCTGCTTCAACAGTGGTTGTGTCTAATGCTGCGAGTTATGCTTCCATAGTTGACCTCGTTAAGATTGTCCGCTTGCAAGACTTCCAAGAAACAGCGCCACCACCAGTGTAAAAACATAACCACTCATGGCCTTAATCTCATCAGCATCAGAAATCCAATTTGAATCATTATATCTCTCAAGTACCCTTGGGTCCCCGGTATAATTAATTCCATAGCTCATAGTGCTTTTTAAATAGCGCATAACTCTTTCAAGCGCATGCCGGTGATCATGTCCCGGATTTGAACCAAATCGACTCAATTTGCTCACAGCAAACGAAATGTCATGCCTCGTGGCACTAGCTAGATACATAAGCGAGCCAATAATCTGAGAATATGTCAACTGATCTCTAGTAATCCGTCGATTCTTTCTAAGTAAAACACTAGGATCATACGGCGTTGGAGAAGGCTTGCAGTCGCCATACCAAAAACGACTCAACACCTTTTCCACATAGTGGGATTAAAGCAGGGTGATCCCACCATTGTCGTCTCTCAACAGTTTGATGTTTAATATTACATCAGCTACTCCAAGATTCTTCATCTCAAAGGATAGAGATAAGGAATCCTTGACCTCCTTAATCACGTCAAGGTTGGTCCCAAATATCAGTATGTCATCAACGTACAGACACAGAATAACTCCCTCGCCCCCACCATGACGATAGTATACACACTTTTCAGATTCGTTTACAACAAAGCCTTCAGCAGTCAAACTCCTCTCAAACTTTTCATTCCATTGCTTAGGAGCTTGCTTGAGGCCATACAGTGACTTCAATAACTTACAAACCTTTCCTTCATGGCCAAGTACTACAAAACCATCTGGCTGCTCCATGTAAATTTCCTCATCTAACTCTCCGTTAAGGAAAGTCATCTTAACGTCCATTTGGTGAACAAGAAGACCGTGTGAGGCAGCCAATGAGAGTAGTACCCGAATATTGGTCAGTCAAGCCACAGGGGAATAGGTATCAAAGAAGTCTTCTCCTTCTTTCTGGGTGTAACCCTTAGCCACAAGCCTTGCCTTATATTTTTCAATTGTACCATCAGGCCTAAGCTTTTTCCTGAACACCCACTTGCATCCTACAGGTTTTCACCCATAAGGACGATCTGTGATCTCCCAGGTTTCGTTAGCCAGGATAGAATCCATCTCGTAACGGGCAGCATCAAGATATGCATATGCTTCTGAAATAGTCCTGGGTGTGTCATCCACGAGATACACAATGAAATCATCACCAAAGGACTTTGCAGTCCTCTATCTTTTGCTCCTTAAAGGAACTTCATTGTCATCCTCCACGGGATTCTCAACGTGTTCTATCAGAATGATGGTTTCGGGAATTGCAGACAATTCCCGACTAGATGAATTAGGTATCTCATGATTCGATGAGCTAGGCATCTCCTTCTTGGGAAAGATGTCTTCAAAGAAAGTTGCATCATTCGAATCCATGATTGTACCAACATGCATGTCTGGTACCTTAGATTTTATTATCAAGAATCTATAACCAATGCTACAGAATGCGTAGCCCAGAAGAACACAATCCACGATTTTGGATCCAAACTTGCGCTTCTTGGGAATTGGTATACTGGCTTTCGCCAAACAACCCCAAGTTCGTAAGTAAGAGAGTTTTAATCTTTTCTTCTCCCATTCCTCGAATGGAGTTATTTCTTTGTTCTTTGTGGAAACTCGGTTTAGGACATGACACGAAGTCAATATTGCCTCCCCCCACCATGCCTTGGAAAGACCCGATGTATCTAACATGGAGTTAACCAAATCTGTTAGACTACGCTTCTTTCTTTCGGTCACCCCATTAGACTGAGGTGAATAGGGAGGCGTCCTCTCATGGATTATACCATGTTCCACACAGAAAGAATCAAACTCGTTGGAAAAATACTCTCCACCACGATCGGACCTAAGTCTCTTGTTTTTTCGATCAAGTTGATTTTCCGCTTCAGCTTTATAGATCTTGAAAAAGTTCAAAGCCTCATCTTTTGTTTTTTAAGCGATACACATGACAATAACGAGTGGAATCATCAATCAACGTCATGAAATATTTCTTTCCACCTTTTGTTAGCACGCCATTCATCTCACAAAGATCTGAATGTATGAGCTCAAGTGGTGCCAAGTCTCGTACCTCCGCAGTCGTATGAGACTTGCGAGGTTGCTTTGCTTGCACACATACTTGACACTTAGAGCCCTTGACAGTAGTGAAATTCGGGATCAAATTCATTTTGGCCAGCCGAGTCATGCATCCAAAATTAATATGACAAAGACGTGAATGCCAGACATTTGATTCACTATTGGTGCAAACATGATTCACAACTTTATTACAAACATCTGAAAGAGATAAGCGTAACAAGCCTCTGCAATCATAACCTTTACCAACAAAAGTTCCAAACTTTGATATTACGAATTTATTGGACTCAAACACTAACTTGTAGCCATCTCGACACACGAGATATCCGCTAACAAGATTTTTATTGATAGAGGGAACATGATGAACGTTCTTTAGGCACATGATCTTCCCTGAAGTAAACTTCAGATCCACCGTACCAACACCTCGAACAGAAGCATGCGATCCGTTTCCCATCAGCACGGAGGAAGTCCCTGCAAACTGGTATGAAGGAAACAATGAGATATCAGCACATATGTGTACATTGGCACCAGTGTCAATCCACCAATCAGGAGAATGACGTACTGAAAGAATAGTAGGGAATTTACCGTACCCAGCATCCTTCATCTCAGTATCCCCAATGACAACATTGACATTCTTGCCATTGATCTCAAGTTCTCGCAGCTCATACCGTTTAGGGCATTTCGGAGCCCAGTGGCTCGGGTCACCACAGAAATGGCAGGATCCCTTCATTTTCCTGAAGTTGGTAGTTTGTGCAGGCTTGTTCTTCCTATCATACTTGCCTTTGTTCTCAGGCTTGTTCTTGTTCTTGGGCTTGTAGGACTGAAAGTTCTTCTTCTGAACAAAGTTTGCACTAGAACCTCCCTCAAGACCTCGAGCATGTTTGTCTTTTTCTCTCGCCTTCTCTTCCACATCAAGAGACTCCTGTCTCTTGTGCTTCAAAGCGGTAGCAAAACTCCTCCACGAAGGAGGAAGTTTGGCAATGATGCCTCCGGCTATAAACTTGTTTGGTAACTCACAAGATAACTGCTCAAGTTCTTTGGCAATGGACTGTAACTCATGAGCCTGCTCAACAACGGAGCGCTCATCAGTCATTTTGTAGTCATAAATTTTCTCCATGACATACAATTCACTGCATGTGTCCGAGGCACCAAACTTTGCCTCGAGTGCATCCCACATACCCTTGCCCATAGGAATGGTCAGATACGGGCCAATTAGATTCCCATCAAGAACGCTGAGAATAGAAACCCTCAGAAGGGTGTCGACTTCCTCGAAAGCTTTCTCATCAGCACCAGAAAGCTCTCCTTTAGGCTTGCCCTTAGTAGCGTCAAAGCACCTCATGGTTTTAAACCAGAGAGTGGCTCTCGCACGAAATCGCTTGAAATCTTTCCCTTTGAAGACAGGGGGCTTCATTGAAACAGCAAAGCCAACAATTGAAAATTGCCTAAAATAAGGTTTTTGGATTGTTGAATATATGAGCAATTTTTCAAATGATTTAATCCATGGAAAAAATAGATAACATATGGCTAGAATAACTGGAAATAAACTAGTCACGTGATTTGCATGAAAGCGCGAAATAAACAAGTCCAAATAGATTGGTAACAGAAGAACATGTATTGAGACATGAAACAGAAACATGAACACGTACGGTGCAGAGGAAGAACCGTTCACGTTGGGCGAGGTAGACATGTCGCCGAAGAGGTTGTCGATGTCTGGGAAGAAGTCGTCGTTCGGGAAGTACCCGTCGGCGTCCGTGGTGACGATGATGCCAGTAGTCGCGCCGCAGCGCTCGCCAAAAACCTTATCGCCCTTCTCTAGTATAGGATCCGAAGAGACGCGGTTTTGGAGGCCTACTGTCCCATTCCGCGGTGCACGCCGCGGCACGGGATGGAGATGTCCTGATTGGTGGCGCAGTGCTCGAGAAATATGAGGCAGAGGTGTGGATGTGTTCTGTGTCTATGGGCGCAACAACAGGAGGCGAACGGGTAGCGAGGAAGTGGAAACGAACAGACAAGCGGCGGAATGAATAGCCGGCAGCCGAAGCCGAACAGCCATCCACTAGTGCAAAAAAATGTTTTAACTTTCGCGTAACCATTCATATTTCTTCATTCGTGTGTGACAAAAAGAAGACAAGGCGTACACACAGCATAGGTCCTAGCTCGTCTCGGCTCATTCCCGCAACCCGCAACCCGCGGCGCGCGCGTCGTGACGAGGCGGGCGACGGAGGAGGAGCGCGCGCGTAGTCATCTCCTTCTCATGCTCATACACCAAGTGGAAATTCCTCCCTTATAAACAGGTAAAACTTCCACTCAACTAGCAACGTGGGACTAAACATTTGTCCCACCTCTTGCCATACACGAATAGGCCACATGGTCCTCTAGGATTTTCAGGAATTTGTGGAGGACAAAAATAGGCTGGGCCATATTGGGCCAAAGTTCCAACACTTTATTCTCAAATGTAAATGAATAACCGCACGGGCGGGTCCAGGATTTGAGCATAGGGGGGCGAGATATAAAATAATTGTAAAACTGAGCCAACATTTTTTATATAAGGCAGTGGCGAAGCTAGACATCTTCGGAGCCTGGGCAAAGCCTATACACCGCAGCGGCGGGCTGATTTTGCCCCGTAAACATCACACATATGCTTTGTTTTACACCAATTTTTAGCTGGGGGTTCCCAGACAAGCCCTGGCAGCTGCCCCGAGTCGCTAGGTGTCGGATATATACCGATTAGGGGTATATCCGGCATTTTCCTAAAGAACCAGATTACCAGGGTGGCCTGATTGGTGATGGATCACGGTCCATTAGGCGGCCCAGTAAGCTTACGCGCAGAAGCCGGATTCTAGAAGAACCCGGACCATGGCCCAAGTGGTGCGGCTTGGAGTAGAAGGCGGATTCCTGCTTTTCAAGTTAGATACTTACCGTAGTATTCTAGGTTTTCTTTCTGTAAGCCCTAACCTGGCTATTTATATAAAGCCGTACGGGAGAGAAGAAAGATACAGACAATTAGCTAGAAGCCAACTCGCCGAGAAGTTGATCCTCGTAAATTTAGCAAATCCCAACTCACATTGTACATTGTATACTTCAGTCTTCAGCCCTGATTTAGTGAGATTGCAGGAGTAGGAACGTCGCCTAGTTGCGACGTACCGAACCTGGGTAAATTTGGTGTTCCTGATTGTCGTACTACCACGTCCCCCACGTCTTTATCAGTAGTCTCATGGCACCCCCGTCTATGAACTCTACTACGATGTATCGATAGTTTGTGCCCACCGTGGGGCCAGCGACGTCAGACGTTATGTTTCGATCGGGGATACTCGGCGGAATCGGCAGTACCATAACGGTCGGAAGCCTTGAATTCGACAACGACGTCGGGCGCTTCCTCGACAATGGATCGTACATGCCAGCACGGAATCATCTGGTAAGTGCTTGCGTTTTACCGATTAGATCTGCAAACATCTTTATCGGATTAGCTGCAGAAGCAATGGGATTCTGTGGTGGAAGTAGATTTATCCCACCCGCCCTATACCCAGTTGAAGAAAACTATGATACCGGATTTTTCTCAGATCGCCAATATCCCCCTGAAATTGCTGCCTCTTCGGAGATGCCCGCAATCAGATCTCACTTTATTGGCATGGTGCAATCCGAGGTTGCTGAAAACACGGATAAAAGCAATCCCGTGGAAGAGGCAGATGAAAACAATCCCACAGTAGAGGTGGAAGATCCGACACCCGTCAATATGATGACGAACACGGAAGCCGACTCTGAGCTAGCCGCCATAGAGGCGAGATTGGAGTCGGAACCCAGATCGGAAGAGTTCGATTCCGAGGACGAAGATGAAGACGCTTTCGAAAGAAAGGTCAAATCTCTGCAAGAAGGATTCCATGAAGTGATTATGGCAAAACCTGCTGAAAACATGGATGCCAAAAGCCAGGAAGACCCCAAAACACCTTCACCAGATGAGGAAAGAGAGGACGGTGAAACAAGTCCAATTTACCCTGATGTCAAAGAATTGACAGAAGATGAACCTGGTAAAAAACCTCCCTCTTCCAAGAAAAGAAACAAGACTTCCAAGAAACTCCAGTCCAAACTCCGGAAGAAAAAACTGGCGGATACCGCTAATGAAAACCTGGAAGTAGGAGGAGGAAGCGGAGTCAAGCTTGTAGAGAAGAAAACGAAGGAAATCCATGTTCCCTTAATGTCAGAACAGGATGAACGTGATTTACTTCAAACTCCAGTGGGACGCCACAAACCCCCTGAAGTGCTGGAAGCCAGGAGACAAGCCCTCCAACGGTAGCAACAACATCTATTCAGAACTCAGGAAAACCTCCTAAAAACCCAGGCTGACATTAAGTTGCAGCAGGAAGAAATTGAAGAGTACGAAAGAAGGAATAGATCTGGCATAAAACCTACACGGTTAACCGGAATCACAAGACCGGAAGTATTGCCACCAAATGAACGGTTCCAAAACCCTTCCTGGCAAAAGCAAGTAAACGGCATTGATGCCAAGGGCGAACGTATATACAAAACCGCAGCAGAAAACGCGGAAGCCGCATTCGCCATCCTCAATGATGATATGTACTCCAATGACAAAAAGCTTCAAGGGGTGTATGCTTTCTTAGGAAAGGCATTGCAACAGCAACAACGAGGGCAGGCAAGATCAGGGAAGTTGCATGACGACTCGGCCCTATGCAAAACCTCCACATGCGCCGCTGGAGCACCTGGACCTGGCGAATCTGGAGATTCAGGCAATTCCAAACAGAAGAAAGAAGATCCGAGAAAGGACAAGAAAATTCCAGATCACAAGGATGCAGCGTCCAGGACAGGATCCCATCCGCCGAAAGGTGGAATTAATCCCCGAGATCGGGAAGAACAAAACCGGAAAGACGGAACATCAATGCCGCCTTCGAGACGCCCTGTTGAAAAAGCCGAAAGATACGACATTCCTCACAGGCGTGAGAGATCCCGTACTCCTCCTAGGAACAAAGAAAGGCCAAGGAGTAGAACTTCAACTTATTCCAAAGGACATGACAACGGGCGAAATAAGGATATCCCGGAAAAGCGCACTCACGCAACAATGGTAAAGAAAGGAGTAGATCCCCTTCTATCCATTCAGCCGGCAGATATTACGTTCACGCTGACAAAGCGGAAAGAGATGATCTATGTAACACCTGGGGTGTTACCCTAAATAGAAGTTGGTTGTTTTTCTCTTTTGCATGCGTCACATGCATCATATTGCATTGCACCATGGTTGCATCACAACTGAAAAATTCAAAACAATTTAAACTTTCACACCTGTCTAAAAATTGCAATTGAAAGTTGCAAGTAAACCACTCAATTGTTTTTCAAAAAGTTTGAAGTTGACTTATTCAAATGGCTTGTTAATAAAAATTTCCCTTTTGTTGAAAACCCTAGTGGTAATTTCAAAATTCAAATCAAATCAATCCAATTTGGCATATTTCAAATGGGAGTTTAAAAGTTAAAATCTTGCAAACAAATTAACTTTAATAATGTTTGCCTAATTGCTTGAACCTATTAAATAAAATTTATTTATTTCCAAATTTCCAAATCAAACTAATAATTGAAATCCAACTAACCATTTAAAACCAAACTAATTTTTCAAATTATGAAAATCATTACCAACCTTGCTTTTACTCACTGTTCTGCAATTAATAAAAATTTAATTATAAAATAACCCCCCCCCCCCCAAATTCTATTCCTATCTCTCTTTCATCCTTTACAAAAAAAAATATAACTATAAGGAAAAAAAATTAAAAAGAGAGGAGAGAGGCAGCCAGCCTTCTCCCTTTTTCCCTCAGCCCACCTAGTGGCCCATCTCCCTCTGTCCTTTTTCGGCCCAGCCCACTCCACCTCATCTTCTTCGTACGGACGCGGGGGGGAGAGGTCGCTGTCGCTGTCACCGAGCGCCTCCCCCCATGCATGTGCCCTGCTCCCCCTTCCCTTTATCTCCCCATCGAGCGCCTCTCCAACCCTAGCCCTTTCTTCCTTGCCGCCGCCACCAACCCTCCCCTCCCATCTCCTCTGCCTTCCTTCTCCTTCTGTAACCACCAAGCTTGGCCACGGTGGCGCACGTCGGGGTGTCGGGGTGGAGCCCGGGAAGGCTTGGCGAGCACGGGAATCGCACCACGGGGGTCGTCTCCTTCGTCTGCGAGCAAGAGCCATCGCGGGAGCGGCCTGGAGCGACGTCCCCGTCGGATTCCATCGACCACGGGCATGAACGCATCCTCTCCATCGACTCTTCCTCGGTGAGCACGTTCCCCCCCCATCCTCCTCTTCCCCCACGCCCGATGCACGCACGACCCACGCCCACCTAGCTGCTGCGCCCCCTTGACCTCCAGGACACGTACGAGACCAGCAGCATCGATGGAGAGATCGCTGTCGCTCTGTTTCTCAAAAACCTGACGAAGTGTTTGAGCTGGTGTTCGAAATTCAGTTAGACACCCAAAACCACACCTCACCTACGTTGCGCTTCGAATCCAGTCACCAACAGACCAGTACCCCAGTGGCCGCGCGCCCGTTTCTCTCCCAGGCCGACGCGGGTTCGAACCCCACCCGACGCAGAATTCGTCCACCTTTTTCCTTTTTTGTTTCCTCGCGCAAGGCGGAGATCTTATCTCTTAACCATTCGTTTCTGTACCTGTTCAGAACCCGCACCACAAACCAGTGGTTTGGGCCTCTGTCTTCCACTCGGGAGATCCGAGTTCGAATCCTGGGAAGACCAATTCCCCACCTTTTTCTTCTTTTGCAAGCATGGCACTGTGGGCCCATCTGTCATACTCGGTGGCTAACTACTCTCCTGTAATAAAAGTTCCACAGTGATTTTCGTATTCAATATTAATCTGTAATTCCAGAAAAATGGGTTAACCATGCTAAATTCATATCTTTTGATTTATGCATCCAAATGACACAAATTTTATATGTATCCCAATAAAAATTTCATGAACTTTTCAAATATGTATTCTGTTTGCTGTTTTGAACATTCCAAATAATTTCAAAACTTCAAAATTCAAATAACCCTTATGAATTTGATTAAATCCATAACAAATTCAATTTTATTTCAAATGGCCCATATAAAATATGTTTTCCAACCAAAATTTCATGCTCTTTCCAAATATAAAATTTGTTTTCTGTTTTGAATAATTTAATTTGCTGAAAACAACTGTTTCTTATTTAATGCAATTTAAATTGCCAAATTCGTAACTAATTCATCTTAATTCCAATTTCAACAAATAAAATATGTTTTCCAATTAAAATTAAATGCTCTACCCAAATATAAAGTTTGTTTACTGTGTTGAACAAATAAAATTGATGCAACATTTAATTCCTCATTTAATTCATTTAATATTGTTAACTTGGCAACTTGCTCAATTAAATTCCAAATTGGACAATTAAAATATGTTTGCATATCAGAAACATGTCCTTAACCTGTTCATGCCATCCATGCCCATGTTTGCATTTTTGTATGTTGCATCTTAGTTTGTGTTATGCATGTTCACCTATTGAATAAATATGGAATGTGTTGGGGTATTAAATTCAATCATGCCCTATTCCATTTAATATTGGATAGATCACCTCTACCTTGTGTAAACCTGTTAATCAACATTTAATATTGATGGTTAGCTAAACAACTTGAACCAATTCCTATTTCTCCGGACTCCGGTTCCGATTAAATTGCTTAAGTTGTTTTCCCTGTTGCATCTTGCCATGTCATGCATATAAAATAGGATCATGCTGGATCTTTTGCCGTAGAAGTAATTGTTGCATCCGGTGTTTGTTCGAGGTTCGTTGCTTCTTCGCGGATAGGACGTGAGATGATGTGAGCAACGACAAGTTCTGCTACCTTGCGGGATCTCAGGCAAGTATACTCACTTGCTGCCAAATGGCTGCCTTTCATCACTTGTTACCGATTCTTTCTGTTGTTCTTATTCTAGCATGTTGATTCGATGCTTGTGTCTCGATCCTATTATATGTTTACCTTGCAGCCATGATATAGCCTTCCTTCCACTTCCTATTAACTGTTGTTTGTTTACCTTGTTGGCCCCGTGTCGTAGTTGCATGCTTAGTGTTGTTTGCGCTCAAGTCTTGTTGTCCGTCTTATCACCTGTTTAGTTGATAGTTGGGTTTCAATTCAATCAACAACATGTTAATGTCTGGGGTAATAATAATTTGACGATAAGGCACCGGCAGGAGGCCCGGGTTAGGGTTTTGGAGCCTGCTAGTGTCGAACTTAATTAGGAAAAGAGTCTTGTCTACTGATCCATGATGAGCGTGCTCACCGCATCCGGGTGGTAGTATGGGACCCCCCTCGACTTAGACCTGATCTGCAGCTTGTCCGAAGAGCCACACTTAGTTCGGGTGTTCCATTTTCTCCTTGCATAATGGGTTGGCCCCCCTTGGTTACTGATGATGATGATGATGATGCATATAGGGCGAGGCCTGTAGTGCCGGGGTGTTGTGTCCTGCGGGAGTTTTGCACACCTGCGCTGAGTATTCGGCTGCGTGGCTGGGACCTTATAGCTCCGTGGCTCCTAAGATGGGTTGTAGAGATGGTTTGGGTCGTGTCAAGCCAACCTGAGTTTTAGTTGGTGGCTTGAGTGTGTACGGGTACTGGAGCACACCCTGCAGGGATAAATCTTCTCGAGAAGCCGTGTTGTCCGCGGTTATGTGGCGACTTGGTGAAAGTACTGGCTAACAAGTACTCAGACAACTTACACCTAATTGATAATAATTTGACTAGTAATAGGCATATTGTCACAATAACCTGATGTCACCCTAATCCAACAGTGTGAGTTATCCTTGGGTTGCTTCCTTAGTAGGGGGTAACATTGGATGGGTATTGTTTGGTGAGTAGTTGTAGTTGGTTACGATACGCTATCTTATCCCCCTCTTTTAGCCGGATGTTGTAGCGAGTCTCTGTAGTTGGTTAGTGCAGCCCGCTGCCGCTTATTTGCAATAATCCTTTCCCTTCCGTTGAACCCAAACTATTTGTATCTTGTGATGACTGGCTACGCCGGTATCTTGTGAGTATGGTTTATCCACTTGCCAGTACTTAACCGTACTGACCCACGAATCCTTTTTCGTGGCTGCATATTCAACATTGCAGTCAACAGGTTTGAAGTCTGACGACGTTAGCTTGGGAATCCCTCCGGCTTGGCCTGGGCAGGGATTGGACGCTCTCGGTTATCTTCAGGACTCTTAGTCCAATTTGTATCTTGTCCGTAGCCGGACGCTATGTTGTTTTCTTTCGCTGTTATTTGGATCTTTGTATTGTATCAGTTGTATCCCTGACTCGTTTGAGTCATCTTGTATATATCTCTTCTGTTGTTGTTGCGGAATATTCGTGAACTGTTGTAATGTTATCACAAGTGGCCACCTGGAATCGGTTATTATGCGGATTTGGCGGGAATGCTGAAATCTGCATAGTGCCCGATCACGGGGCGTCACAAATGGTATCAGAGCCTTGGTTCCGATTCCCGATATTGTTTCGATACGAATGGTTATCGAAGCAACGGGTCCGCAAAGCCTGTAGGATAACCTCGCTAACGGTCGTTGTTTCTAGAGTGTCAAAAACTATTTCTGCTAAACTATTTTGGAAACATCTCAATAGGATTCTTGTTTTCTCCTTATCCCTATTCTATTTTCCCCTCCCATCTTATTTGTTTTGGAGTCTTCCCCCTTGTCTATCTTTCAAAGTGTTAGGATCCTAAGTGGGTGGACGTTTTCTGAGCCGTTAACCTAATAGGTTCGATCATCGGAAGATTCCTGGTGGAAGAACATCGTCATCAGCCCGAGCAAGAATCCCTTGTTAGTGGTGTCGAGGAGATCAACTGGAAGCACGAAGAATCGATAGTCGAACTTCTTTCCCCTCCCGGGTTAGCAGGTGGATTGCGAGGGCGCAATCCCTTGTTAGTGGTGTCGTCTGTAACACCTGGGGTGTTACCCTAAATAGAAGTTGGTTGTTTTTCTCCTTTGCATGCATCACATGCATCATATTGCATTGCACCATGGTTGCATCACAACTGAAAAATTCAAAACAATTTAAACTTTCACACCTGTCTAAAAATTGCAATTGAAAGTTGCAAGTAAACCACTCAATTGTTTTTCAAAAAGTTTGAAGTTGACTTATTCAAATGGCTTGTTAATAAAAATTTCCCTTTTGTTGAAAACCCTAGTGGTAATTTCAAAATTCAAATCAAATCAATCCAATTTGGCATATTTCAAATGGGAGTTTAAAAGTTAAAATCTTGCAAACAAATTAACTTTAATAATGTTTGCCTAATTGCTTGAACCTATTAAATAAAATTTATTTATTTCCAAATTTCCAAATCAAACTAATAATTGAAATCCAACTAACCATTTAAAAACAAACTAATTTTCCAAATTATGAAAATCATTACCAACCTTGCTTTTACTCACTGTTCTGCAATTAATAAAAATTTAATTATAAAATAACCCCCCCCCCAAATTCTATTCCTATCTCTCTTTCATCCTTTACAAAAAAAAATATAACTATAAGGAAAAAAAAATTAAAAAGAGAGGAGAGAGGCAGCCAGCCTTCTCCCTTTTTCCCTCAGCCCACCTAGTGGCCCATCTCCCTCTGTCCTTTTTCGGCCCAGCCCACTCCACCTCATCTTCTTCGTACGGACGCGGGGGGAGAGGTCGCTGTCGCTGTCACCGAGCGCCTCCCCCCATGTGCCCTGCTCCCCTTCCCTTTATCTCCCCCTCGAGCGCCTCTCCAACCCTAGCCCTTTCTTCCTTGCCGCCGCCACCAACCCTCCCCTCCCATCTCCTCTGCCTTCCTTCTCCTTCTGTAACCACCAAGCTTGGCCACGGTGGCGCACGTCGGGGTGTCGGGGTGGAGCCCGGGAAGGCTTGGCGAGCACGGGAATCGCACCACGGGGGTCGTCTCCTTCGTCTGCGAGCAAGAGCCATCGCGGGAGCGGCCTGGAGCGACGTCCCCGTCGGATTCCGTCGACCACGGCCATGAACGCATCCTCTCCATCGACTCTTCCTCGGTGAGCATGTTCCCCCCCATCCTCCTCTTCCCCCACGCCCGATGCACGCACGACCCACGCCCACCTAGCTGCTGCGCCCCCTTGACCTCCAGGACACGTACGAGACCAGCAGCATCGATGGAGAGATCGCTGTCGCTCTGTTTCTGAAAAACCTGACGAAGTGTTTGAGCTGGTGTTCAAAATTCAGTTAGACACCCAAAACCACACCTCACCTACGTTGCGCTTCGAATCCAGTCACCAACAGACCAGTACCCCAGTGGCCGCGCGCCCGATTCTCTCCCAGGCCGACGCGGGTTCGAACCCCACCCGACGCAGAATTCGTCCACCTTTTTCCTTTTTTGTTTCCTCGCGCAAGGCGGAGATCTTATCTCTTAACCATTCGTTTCTGTACCTGTTCAGAACCCGCACCACAAACCAGTGGTTTGGGCCTCTGTCTTCCACTCGGGAGATCCGAGTTCGAATCCTGGGAAGACCAATTCCCCACCTTTTTCTTCTTTTGCAAGCATGGCACTGTGGGCCCATCTGTCATACTCGGTGGCTAACTACTCTCCTGTAATAAAAGTTCCACAGTGATTTTCGTATTCAATATTAATCTGTAATTCCAGAAAAATGGGTTAAACATGCTAAATTCATATCTTTTGATTTATGCATCCAAATGACACAAATTTTATATGTATCCCAATCAAATTTCATGAACTTTTCAAATATGTATTCTATTTTCTGTTTTGAACATTCCAAATAATTTCAAAACTTCAAAATTCAAATAACCCTTATGAATTTGATTAAATCCATAACAAATTCAATTTTATTTCAAATGGCCCATATAAAATATGTTTTCCAACCAAAATTTCATGCTCTTTCCAAATATAAAATTTGTTTTCTGTTTTGAATAATTTAATTTGCTGAAAACAACTGTTTCTTATTTAATGCAATTTAAATTGCCAAATTCATAACTAATTCATCTTAATTCCAATTTCAACAAATAAAATATGTTTTCCAATTAAAATTAAATGCTCTACCCAAATATAAAGTTTGTTTACTGTGTTGAACAAATAAAATTGATGCAACATTTAATTCCTCATTTAATTCATTTAATATTGTTAACTTGGCAACTTGCTCAATTAAATTCCAAATTGGACAATTAAAATATGTTTGCATATCAGAAACATGTCCTTAACCTGTTCATGCCATCCATGCCCATGTTTGCATTTTTGTATGTTGCATCTTAGTTTGTTTTATGCATGTTCACCTATTGAATAAATATGGAATGTGTTGGGGTATTAAATTCAATCATGCCCTATTCCATTTAATATTGGATAGATCACCTCTACCTTGTGTAAACCTGTTAATCAACATTTAATATTGATGGTTAGCTAAACAACTTGAACCAATTCCTATTTCTCCGGACTCCGGTTCCGATTAAATTGCTTAAGTTGTTTTCCCTGTTGCATCTTGCCATGTCATGCATATAAAATAGGATCATGCTGGATCTTTTGCCGTAGAAGTAATTGTTGCATCCGGTGTTTGTTCGAGGTTCGTTGCTTCTTCGCGGATAGGACGTGAGATGATGTGAGCAACGACAAGTTCTGCTACCTTGCGGGATCTCAGGCAAGTATACTCACTTGCTGCCAAATGGCTGCCTTTCATCACTTGTTACCGATTCTTTCTGTTGTTCTTATTCTAGCATGTTGATTCGATGCTTGTGTCTCGATCCTATTATATGTTTACCTTGCAGCCATGATATAGCCTTCCTTCCACTTCCTATTAACTGTTGTTTGTTTACCTTGTTGGCCCCGTGTCGTAGTTGCATGCTTAGTGTTGTTTGCGCTCAAGTCTTGTTGTCCGTCTTATCACCTGTTTAGTTGATAGTTGGGTTTCAATTCAATCAACAACATGTTAATGTCTGGGGTAATAATAATTTGACGATAAGGCACCGGCAGGAGGCCCGGGTTAGGGTTTTGGAGCCTGCTAGTGTCGAACTTAATTAGGAAAAGAGTCTTGTCTACTGATCCATGATGAGCGTGCTCACCGCATCCGGGTGGTAGTATGGGACCCCCCTCGACTTAGACCTGATCTGCAGCTTGTCCGAAGAGCCACACTTAGTTCGGGTGTTCCATTTTCTCCTTGCATAATGGGTTGGCCCCCCTTGGTTACTGATGATGACGATGATGATGCATATAGGGCGAGGCCTGTAGTGCCGGGGTGTTGTGTCCTGCGGGAGTTTTGCACACCTGCGCTGAGTATTCGGCTGCGTGGCTGGGACCTTATAGCTCTGTGGCTCCTAGGATGGGTTGTAGAGATGGTTTGGGTCGTGTCAAGCCAACCTGACTTTTAGTTGGTGGCTTGAGTGTGTACGGGTACTGGAGCACACCCTGCAGGGATAAATCTTCTCGAGAAGCCGTGTTGTCCGCGGTTATGTGGCGACTTGGTGAAAGTACTGGCTAACAAGTACTCAGACAACTTACACCTAATTGATAATAATTTGACTAGTAATAGGCATATTGTCACAATAACCTGATGTCACCCTAATCCAACAATGTGAGTTATCCTTGGGTTGCTTCCTTAGTAGGGGGTAACATTGGATGGGTATTGTTTGGTGAGTAGTTGTAGTTGGTTACGATACGCTATCTTATCCCCCTCTTTTAGCCGGATGTTGTAGCGAGTCTCTGTAGTTGGTTAGTGCAGCCCGCTGCTGCTTATTTGCAATAATCCTTTCCCTTCCGTTGAACCCAAAGTATTTGTATCTTGTGATGACTGGCTACGCCGGTATCTTGTGAGTATGGTTTATCCACTTGCCAGTACTTAACCGTACTGACCCACGAATCCTTTTTCGTGGCTGCATATTCAACATTGCAGTCAACAGGTTTGAAGTCTGACGACGTTAGCTTGGGAATCCCTCCGGCTTGGCCTGGGCAGGGATTGGACGCTCTCGGTTATCTTCAGGACTCTTAGTCCAATTTGTATCTTGTCCGTAGCCGGACGCTATGTTGTTTTCTTCCGTTGTTATTTGGATCTTTGTATTGTATCAGTTGTATCCCTGACTCGTTTGAGTCATCTTGTATATATCTTTTCTGTTGTTGTTGCGGAATATTCGTGAACTGTTGTAATGTTATCACAAGTGGCCACCTGGAATCGGTTATTATGCGGATTTGGCGGGAATGCTGAAATCTACATAGTGCCCGATCACGGGGCGTCACAAATGGTATCAGAGCCTTGGTTCCGATTCCCGATATTGTTTCGATATGAATGGTTATCGAAGCAACGGGTCCGCAAAGCCTGTAGGATAACCTCGCTAACGGTCGTTGTTTCTAGAGTGTCAAAAACTATTTCTGCTAAACTATTTTGGAAACATCTCAATAGGATTCTTGTTTTCTCCTTATCCCTATTCTATTTTCCCCTCCCATCTTATTTGTTTTGGAGTCTTCCCCCCTTGTCTATCTTTCAAAGTGTTAGGATCCTAAGTGGGTGGACGTTTTCTGAGCCGTTAACCTAATAGGTTCGATCATCGGAAGATTCCTGGTGGAAGAACATCGTCATCAGCCCGAGCAAGAATCCCTTGTTAGTGGTGTCGAGGAGATCAACTGGAAGCACGAAGAATCGATAGTCGAACTTCTTTCCCCTCCCGGGTTAGCAGGTGGATTGCGAGGGCGCAATCCCTTGTTAGTGGTGTCGTCTGTAACACCTGGGGTGTTACCCTAAATAGAAGTTGGTTGTTTTTCTCTTTTGCATGCATCATATTGCATTGCACCATGGTTGCATCACAACTGAAAAATTCAAAACAATTTAAACTTTCACACCTGTCTAAAAATTGCAATTGAAAGTTGCAAGTAAACCACTCAATTGTTTTTCAAAAAGTTTGAAGTTGACTTATTCAAATGGCTTGTTAATAAAAATTTCCCTTTTGTTGAAAACCCTAGTGGTAATTTCAAAATTCAAATCAAATCAATCCAATTTGGCATATTTCAAATGGGAGTTTAAAAGTTAAAATCTTGCAAACAAATTAACTTTAATAATGTTTGCCTAATTGCTTGAACCTATTAAATAAAATTTATTTATTTCCAAATTTCCAAATCAAACTAATAATTGAAATCCAACTAACCATTTAAAACCAAACTAATTTTCCAAATTATGAAAATCATTACCAACCTTGCTTTTACTCACTGTTCTGCAATTAATAAAAATTTAATTATAAAATAAACCCCCCCCCCCAAATTCTATTCCTATCTCTCTTTCATCCTTTACAAAAAAAATATAACTATAAGGAAAAAAAAATTAAAAAGAGAGGAGAGAGGCAGCCAGCCTTCTCCCTTTTTCCCTCAGCCCACCTAGTGGCCCATCTCCCTCTGTCCTTTTTCGGCCCAGCCCACTCCACCTCATCTTCTTCGTACGGACGCGGGGGGGAGAGGTCGTTGTCGCTGTCACCGAGCGCCTCCCCCCATGTGCCCTGCTCCCCCTTCCCTTTATCTCCCCCTCGAGCGCCTCTCCAACCCTAGCCCTTTCTTCCTTGCCGCCGCCACCAACCCTCCCCTCCCATCTCCTCTGCCTTCCTTCTCCTTCTGTAACCACCAAGCTTGGCCACGGTGGCGCACGTCGGGGTGTCGGGGTGGAGCCCGGGAAGGCTTGGCGAGCACGGGAATCGCACCACGGGGGTCGTCTCCTTCGTCTGCGAGCAAGAGCCATCGCGGGAGCGGCTTGGAGCGACGTCCCCGTCGGATTCCGTCGACCACGGCCATGAACACATCCTCTCCATCGACTCTTCCTCGGTGAGCATGTTCCCCCCCCCCATCCTCCTCTTCCCCCACGCCCGATGCACGCACGACCCACGCCCACCTAGCTGCTGCGCCCCCTTGACCTCCAGGACACGTACGAGACCAGCAGCATCGATGGAGAGATCGCTGTCGCTCTGTTTCTGAAAAACCTGACGAAGTGTTTGAGCTGGTGTTCGAAATTCAGTTAGACACCCAAAACCACACCTCACCTACGTTGCGCTTCGAATCCAGTCACCAACAGACCAGTACCCCAGTGGCCGCGCGCCCGATTCTCTCCCAGGCCGACGCGGGTTCGAACCCCACCCGACGCAGAATTCGTCCACCTTTTTCCTTTTTTGTTTCCTCGCGCAAGGCGGAGATCTTATCTCTTAACCATTCGTTTCTGTACCTGTTCAGAACCCGCACCCCAAACCAGTGGTTTGGGCCTCTGTCTTCCACTCGGGAGATCCGAGTTCGAATCCTGGGAAGACCAATTCCCCACCTTTTTCTTCTTTTGCAAGCATGGCACTTTGGGCCCATCTGTCATACTCGGTGGCTAACTACTCTCCTGTAATAAAAGTTCCACAGTGATTTTCGTATTCAATATTAATCTGTAATTCCAGAAAAATGGGTTAAACATGCTAAATTCATATCTTTTGATTTATGCATCCAAATGACACAAATTTTATATGTATCCCAATCAAAATTTTATGAACTTTTCAAATATGTATTCTGTTTGCTGTTTTGAACATTCCAAATAATTTCAAAACTTCAAAATTCAAATAACCCTTATGAATTTGATTAAATCCATAACAAATTCAATTTTATTTCAAATGGCCCATATAAAATATGTTTTCCAACCAAAATTTCATGCTCTTTCCAAATATAAAATTTGTTTTCTGTTTTGAATAATTTAATTTGCTGAAAACAATTGTTTCTTATTTAATGCAATTTAAATTGCCAAATTCATAACTAATTCATCTTAATTCCAATTTCAACAAATAAAATATGTTTTCCAATTAAAATTAAATGCTCTACCCAAATATAAAGTTTGTTTACTGTGTTGAACAAATAAAATTGATGCAACATTTAATTCCTCATTTAATTCATTTAATATTGTTAACTTGGCAACTTGCTCAATTAAATTCCAAATTGGACAATTAAAATATGTTTGCATATCAGAAACATGTCCTTAACCTGTTCATGCCATCCATGCCCATGTTTGCATTTTTGTATGTTGCATCTTAGTTTGTGTTATGCATGTTCACCTATTGAATAAATATGGAATGTGTTGGGGTATTAAATTCAATCATGCCCTATTCCATTTAATATTGGATAGATCACCTCTACCTTGTGTAAACCTGTTAATCAACATTTAATATTGATGGTTAGCTAAACAACTTGAACCAATTCCTATTTCTCCGGACTCCGGTTCCGATTAAATTGCTTAAGTTGTTTTCCCTGTTGCATCTTGCCATGTCATGCATATAAAATAGGATCATGCTGGATCTTTTGCCGTAGAAGTAATTGTTGCATCCGGTGTTTGTTCGAGGTTCGTTGCTTCTTCGCGGATAGGACGTGAGATGATGTGAGCAACGACAAGTTCTGCTACCTTGCGGGATCTCAGGCAAGTATACTCACTTGCTGCCAAATGGCTGCCTTTCATCACTTGTTACCGATTCTTTCTGTTGTTCTTATTCTAGCATGTTGATTCGATGCTTGTGTCTCGATACTATTATATGTTTACCTTTCAGCCATGATATAGCCTTCATTCCACTTCCTATTAACTGTTGTTTGTTTACCTTGTTGGCCCCGTGTCGTAGTTGCATGCTTAGTGTTGTTTGCGCTCAAGTCTTGTTGTCCGTCTTATCACCTGTTTAGTTGATAGTTGGGTTTCAATTCAATCAACAACATGTTAATGTCTGGGGTAATAATAATTTGACGAGAAGGCACCGGCAGGAGGCCCGGGTTAGGGTTTTGGAGCCTGCTAGTGTCGAACTTAATTAGGAAAAGAGTCTTGTCTACTGATCCATGATGAGCGTGCTCACCGCGTCCGGGTGGTAGTATGGGACCCCCCTCGACTTAGACCTGATCTGCAGCTTGTCCGAAGAGCCACACTTAGTTCGGGTGTTCCATTTTCTCCTTGCATAATGGGTTGGCCCCCCTTGGTTACTGATGATGATGATGATGGTGCATATAGGGCGAGGCCTGTAGTGCCGGGGTGTTGTGTCCCGCGGGAGTTTTGCACACCTGCGCTGAGTATTCGGCTGCGTGGCTGGGACCTTATAGCTCCGTGGCTCCTAGGATGGGTTGTAGAGATGGTTTGGGTCGTGTCAAGCCAACCTGAGTTTTAGTTGGTGGCTTGAGTGTGTACGGGTACTGGAGCACACCCTGCAGGGATAAATCTTCTCGAGAAGCCGTGTTGTCCGCGGTTATGTGGCGACTTGGTGAAAGTACTGGCTAACAAGTACTCAGACAACTTACACCTAATTGATAATAATTTGACTAGTAATAGGCATATTGTCACAATAACCTGATGTCACCCTAATCCAACAGTGTGAGTTATCCTTGGGTTGCTTCCTTAGTAGGGGGTAACATTGGATGGGTATTGTTTGGTGAGTAGTTGTAGTTGGTTACGATACGCTATCTTATCCCCCTCTTTTATCCGGATGTTGTAGCGAGTCTCTGTAGTTGGTTAGTGCAGCCCGCTGCCGCTTATTTGCAATAATCCTTTCCCTTCCGTTGAACCCAAAGTATTTGTATCTTGTGATGACTGGCTACGCCGGTATCTTGTGAGTATGGTTTATCCACTTGCCAGTACTTAACCGTACTGACCCACGAATCCTTTTTCGTGGCTGCATATTCAACATTGCAGTCAACAGGTTTGAAGTCTCACGATGTTAGCTTGGGAATCCCTCCGGCTTGGCCTGGGCAGGGATTGGACGCTCTCGGTTATCTTCAGGACTCTTAGTCCAATTTGTATCTTGTCTGTAGCCGGACGCTATGTTGTTTTCTTCCACTGTTATTTGGATCTTTGTATTGTATCAGTTGTATCCCTGACTCGTTTGAGTCATCTTGTATATATCTTTTCAGTTGTTGTTGCGGAATATTCGTGAACTGTTGTAATGTTATCACAAGTGGCCACCTGGAATCGGTTATTATGCGGATTTGGCGGGAATGCTGAAATCTGCATAGTGCCCGATCACGGGGCGTCACAAATGGTATCAGAGCCTTGGTTCCGATTCCCGATATTGTTTCGATACGAATGGTTATCGAAGAAACGGGTCCGCAAAGCCTGTAGGATAACCTCGCTAACGGTCGTTGTTTCTAGAGTGTCAAAAACTATTTCTGCTAAACTATTTTGGAAACATCTCAATAGGATTCTTGTTTTCTCCTTATCCCTATTCTATTTTCCCCTCCCATCTTATTTGTTTTGGAGTCTTCCCCCCTTGTCTATCTTTCAAAGTGTTAGGATCCTACGTGGGTGGACGTTTTCTGAGCCGTTAACCTAATAGGTTCGATCATCGGAAGATTCCTAGTGGAAGAACATCGTCATCAGCCCGAGCAAGAATCCCTTGTTAGTGGTGTCGAGGAGATCAACTGGAAGCACGAAGAATCGATAGTCGAACTTCTTTCCCCTCCCGGGTTAGCAGGTGGATTGCGAGGGCGCAATCCCTTGTTAGTGGTGTCGTCTGTAACACCTGGGGTGTTACCCTAAATAGAAGTTGGTTGTTTTTCTCTTTTGCATGCATCACATGCATCATATTGCATTGCACCATGGTTGCATCACAACTGAAAAATTCAAAACAATTTAAACTTTCACACCTGTCTAAAAATTGCAATTGAAAGTTGCAAGTAAACCACTCAATTGTTTTTCAAAAAGTTTGAAGTTGACTTATTCAAATGGCTTGTTAATAAAAATTTCCCTTTTGTTGAAAACCCTAGTGGTAATTTCAAAATTCAAATCAAATCAATCCAATTTGGCATATTTCAAATGGGAGTTTAAAAGTTAAAATCTTGCAAACAAATTAACTTTAATAATGTTTGCCTAATTGCTTGAACCTATTAAATAAAATTTATTTATTTCCAAATTTCCAAATCAAACTAATAATTGAAATCCAACTAACCATTTAAAAACAAACTAATTTTCCAAATTATGAAAATCATTACCAACCTTGCTTTTACTCACTGTTCTGCAATTAATAAAAATTTAATTATAAAATAACCCCCCCCCCCAAATTCTATTCCTATCTCTCTTTCATCCTTTACAAAAAAAAATATAACTATAAGGAAAAAAAAAATTAAAAAGAGAGGAGAGAGGCAGCCAGCCTTCTCCCTTTTTCCCTCAGCCCACCTAGTGGCCCATCTCCCTCTGTCCTTTTTCGGCCCAGCCCACTCCACCTCATCTTCTTCGTACGGACGCGGGGGGGAGAGGTCGCTGTCGCTGTCACCGAGCGCCTCCCCCCATGTGCCCTGCTCCCCCTTCCCTTTATCTCCCCCTCGAGCGCCTCTCCAACCCTAGCCCTTTCTTCCTTGCCGCCGCCACCAACCCTCCCCTCCCATCTCCTCTGCCTTCCTTCTCCTTCTGTAACCACCAAGCTTGGCCACGGTGGCGCACGTCGGGGTGTCGGGGTGGAGCCCGGGAAGGCTTGGCGAGCACGGGAATCGCACCACGGGGGTCGTCTCCTTCGTCTGCGAGCAAGAGCCATCGCGGGAGCGGCCTGGAGCGACGTCCCCGTCGGATTCCGTCGACCACGGCCATGAACGCATCCTCTCCATCGACTCTTCCTCGGTGAGCACGTTCCCCCCCCCCATCCTCCTCTTCCCCCACGCCCGATGCAAGCACGACCCACGCCCACCTAGCTGCTGCGCCCCCTTGACCTCCAGGACACGTACGAGACCAGCAGCATCGATGGAGAGATCGCTGTCGCTCTGTTTCTGAAAAACCTGACGAAGTGTTTGAGATGGTGTTCGAAATTCAGTTAGACACCCAAAACCACACGTCACCTACGTTGCGCTTCGAATCCAGTCACCAACAGACCAGTACCCCAGTGGCCGCGCGCCCGTTTCTCTCCCAGGCCGACGCGGGTTCGAACCCCACCCGACGCAGGATTCGTCCACCTTTTTCCTTTTTTGTTTCCTCGCGCAAGGCGGAGATCTTATCTCTTAACCATTCGTTTCTGTACCTGTTCAGAACCCGCACCACAAACCAGTGGTTTGGGCCTCTGTCTTCCACTCGGGAGATCCGAGTTCGAATCCTGGGAAGACCAATTCCCCACCTTTTTCTTCTTTTGCAAGCATGGCACTGTGGGCCCATCTGTCATACTCGGTGGCTAACTACTCTCCTGTAATAAAAGTTCCACAGTGATTTTCGTATTCAATATTAATCTGTAATTCCAGAAAAATGGGTTAAACATGCTAAATTCATATCTTTTGATTTATGCATCCAAATGACACAAATTTTATATGTATCCCAATCAAAATTTCATGAACTTTTCAAATATGTATTCTGTTTGCTGTTTTGAACAATCCAAATAATTTCAAAACTTCAAAATTCAAATAACCCTTATGAATTTGATTAAATCCATAACAAATTCAATTTTATTTCAAATGGCCCATATAAAATATGTTTTCCAACCAAAATTTCATGCTCTTTCCAAATATAAAATTTGTTTTCTGTTTTGAATAATTTAATTTGCTGAAAACAACTGTTTCTTATTTAATGCAATTTAAATTGCCAAATTCATAACTAATTCATCTTAATTCCAATTTCAACAAATAAAATATGTTTTCCAATTAAAATTAAATGCTCTACCCAAATATAAAGTTTGTTTACGATGTTGAACAAATAAAATTGATGCAACATTTAATTCCTCATTTAATTCATTTAATATTGTTAACTTGGCAACTTGCTCAATTAAATTCCAAATTGGACAATTAAAATATGTTTGCATATCAGAAACATGTCCTTAACCTGTTCATGCCATCCATGCCCATGTTTGCATTTTTGTATGTTGCATCTTAGTTTGTGTTATGCATGTTCACCTATTGAATAAATATGGAATGTGTTGGGGTATTAAATTCAATCATGCCCTATTCCATTTAATATTGGATAGATCACCTCTACCTTGTGTAAACCTGTTAATCAACATTTAATATTGATGGTTAGCTAAACAACTTGAACCAATTCCTATTTCTCCGGACTCCGGTTCCGATTAAATTGCTTAAGTTGTTTTCCCTGTTGCATCTTGCCATGTCATGCATATAAAATAGGATCATGCTGGATCTTTTGCCGTAGAAGTAATTGTTGCATCCGGTGTTTGTTCGAGGTTCGTTGCTTCTTCGCGGATAGGACGTGAGATGATGTGAGCAACGACAAGTTCTGCTACCTTGCGGGATCTCAGGCAAGTATACTCACTTGCTGCCAAATGGCTGCCTTTCATCACTTGTTACCGATTCTTTCTGTTGTTCTTATTCTAGCATGTTGATTCGATGCTTGTGTCTCGATCCTATTATATGTTTACCTTGCAGCCATGATATAGCCTTCCTTCCACTTCCTATTAACTGTTGTTTGTTTACCTTGTTGGCCCCGTGTCGTAGTTGCATGCTTAGTGTTGTTTGTGCTCAAGTCTTGTTGTCCGTCTTATCACCTGTTTAGTTGATAGTTGGGTTTCAATTCAATCAACAACATGTTAATGTCTGGGGTAATAATAATTTGACGATAAGGCACCGGCAGGAGGCCCGGGTTAGGGTTTTGGAGCCTGCTAGTGTCGAACTTAATTAGGAAAAGAGTATTGTCTACTGATCCATGATGAGCGTGCTCACCGCATCCGGGTGGTAGTATGGGACCCCCCTCGACTTAGACCTGATCTGCAGCTTGTCCGAAGAGCCACACTTAGTTCGGGTGTTCCATTTTCTCCTTGCATAATGGGTTGGCCCCCCTTGGTTACTGATGATGGTGATGATGATGCATATAGGGCGAGGCCTGTAGTGCCGGGGTGTTGTGTCCTGCGGGAGTTTTGCACACCTGCGCTGAGTATTCGGCTGCGTGGCTGGGACCTTATAGCTCCGTGGCTCCTAGGATGGGTTGTAGAGATGGTTTGGGTCGTGTCAAGCCAACCTGAGTTTTAGTTGGTGGCTTGAGTGTGTACGGGTACTGGAGCACACCCTGCAGGGATAAATCTTCTCGAGAAGCCGTGTTGTCCGCGGTTATGTGGCGACTTGGTGAAAGTACTGGCTAACAAGTACTCAGACAACTTACACCTAATTGATAATAATTTGACTAGTAATAGGCATATTGTCACAATAACCTGATGTCACCCTAATCCAAAAGTGTGAGTTATCCTTGGGTTGCTTCCTTAGTAGGGGGTAATATTGGATGGGTATTGTTTGGTGAGTAGTTGTAGTTGGTTACGATACGCTATCTTATCCCCCTTTTTTAGCCGGATGTTGTAGCGAGTCTCTGTAGTTGGTTAGTGAAGCCCGCTGCCGCTTATTTGCAATAATCCTTTCCCTTCCGTTGAACCCAAAGTATTTGTATCTTGTGATGACTGGCTACGCCGGTATCTTGTGAGTATGGTTTATCCACTTGCCAGTACTTAACCGTACTGACCCACGAATCCTTTTTCGTGGCTGCATATTCAACATTGCAGTCAACAGGTTTGAAGTCTGATGATGTTAGCTTGGGAATCCCTCCGGCTTGGCCTGGGCAGGGATTGGACGCTCTCGGTTATCTTCAGGACTCTTAGTCCAATTTGTATCTTGTCCGTAGCCGGACGCTATGTTGTTTTCTTCCGCTGTTATTTGGATCTTTGTATTGTATCAGTTGTATCCCTGACTCGTTTGAGTCATCTTGTATATATCTTTTCTGTTGTTGTTGCGGAATATTCATGAACTGTTGTAATGTTATCACAAGTGGCCACCTGGAATCGGTTATTATGCGGATTTGGCGGGAATGCTGAAATCTGCATAGTGCCCGATCACGGGGCGTCACAATCTATACTTTGGACCTAAGTGTTTCACTGACAGGATCCAGAGAATAACTCTACATTCTGGCTTCGCCAAAGTTGGTCCAACGTATCAAAAATATATTGGCAGTACAAACCCGGATACCTGGCTTTTAGACTACTATACAGCCGTCCAGATTAACAAAGGGACATATCTAGAGGCGGTAAAATTCCTCCCCTTAATGTGGCTAGATAGAGCCAGAGATTGGATCAAAGGGCTTCTGTCAAGAACCATGGATAGCTGGGATGATATGGCTAGAGTTTTCACTCAGCATTTTTGGGGAACATACAAACGCCCCAAGAGCATCAACCAGCTAAACCACTGCATCCATTTTGAAGATGAGCCATATGTCGACTTTATCTCAAGATGGACTGCAATGAAAAACAGCTGCTCTAGAGTAAATGATGTACAAGTAATGCATTCTTTCATCAATGGTTTAAAACCCGGCCTTGTACCGTTCATGGTTGGTTCAAAGGAGCACAAATATCTCAGATCTATGCTTACCACCGCCAATGAGCACGCAGCGGCTGAAGACGACATCAGAGCGAGAGGTGGAAATATTGATGCTTCGACTCAGGCTAAAAAGATGCCTCGTTCTGAGAAAAAAGCTACTCCAGAAGCACAGCCAAAGCCCAAAGAAGTTAATTTAGCCTTTGGAAAGGATAATGGCAGCAAATGGAAAGAAATAAGCACATAACCTATATCCTACTCAAAGGAAGAGTGGGAAAAGATTAAGTCAGAAAACTATGTCCACCATTCGCAATTTAGGAAACCTACCCATACTAATGCGCAATGCCGGCTTAATAAGCATATGAAAGGCACTGCAGGATCCGGGAACAAGGGGAAAAACTCCAAGAGGAAGTTCTCCAAGCAAAAGCCAGAAGCTGAAAAAGAAGACAGTGAATCGAACACTGATGAAAAAATCCAGAAACAGCAGCGAAAAGGCGAACCAAATTCCCGAGAGTTGATGGAGATTGCAACTTAACTTTCCTGGCAACTCCCTCTGCAAAGGTGGCAAGAGAACACTTCGAGAAATAAACACGTTTGTTCCACCAACTCCCAAATTCTTGAAGTACTCGAACACGCCAATTACCTAGGATCAGTCTGATCATCCGGGAAATATCCCAGAACCTGGCACACAAGCTCTAATTGTAAGCCCTATTGTTCAAAACACTAGGCTAAAAATAGTGCTGATGGATGGAGGATCCAGCATCAATATAATGTACCTGGATACACTGAAGCATCTTGAATCTCCAAGACCCACCTCAATCATAGCAACATACGTTTCCACGGCATCATTCCTAGCAGACAAGCACAATCCCTAGGAGAAATTTCCCTAGATGTAACCTTTGGAGAAAAAGAGCATTTCGGACAAGAAAAAATCTCTTTCGAGGTGGTGCCATTAAAAAGTGTATACCATGCAATACTCGGACGTCCAACTTTCGCCAAATTCATGGCAAGATCATGTTATATATATAACAAGCTGAAGATGCCAGGGCCAAAAGGAGGGGTAATAACCATATCGGGAGACTTCAAATTGGCAAACGAGCTGGAGAAACGCCCGTTGTGCAGAAAAAGTGATAGCAAAGGAGGAATTTAAAGAGCTGGAAAAAGAAGTATCGCCGATAAAAATGCCGGCAGGAAAAGAAAGCCGGAAACCGAAAGATAGTTTCAAAGCTTCCGAGAATACAAGACATGTTATCCTAGATCCCAAAGATCCGACAAAATTTGTCGTAGTGGGAACCGGGATGACCGACAAATAGGAAAGCGCGCTCGTCAAGTTCCTCCGTGAGAACTGGGATATTTTTGCCTGGTGTCATGCGAACATGCCAGGTGTACCTAGGGAACTTGCTGAGCATCAACTCAAAGTGATTCCAGGATCAAAACCCGTCAAACAAGGTCTCCATCAATTTGACGGAAGAAGGCGGAAGGCTATTGGTAAGGAAATTATCCGACTTTTAGCAGCTGACTTTATCCGAGAAGTTATACATACTGAATGGTCTGCGAAACCAGTATTAGTCCCGAAGAAAGATAGTACTGTTCTTAGGATGTGTATAGATTACACCGCCTTAACAAATTGTGTCCAAAAGATATGTTCGCATTACCGCGAATCGATGAAATAATAGATGCCACCGCTGGATTTGAGATTTTTATGCTTTTTGGATGCTTATTCCGGGTACCATCAAATACGTATTAAGGAGGATGATCAAATAAAAACTTTGAAAGTAAAGTATGGGCACCTAGAGGGGGGTGAATAGGTGCTACGACCAATTTTAATTTTTAACAAGGTTTAGGATTTACTCAAAGGTAAATTATCTAGATAGTGCAACTAAAGGTGAATTTACCTATATGGCAAGGCAAGCAATTAATGCAACTAGGACAACACTTAATACAACAAGTACTAAAATAAATGCTACAAGTACGAGTAAGTAAGGAGTGAGGAACGAGGTAACCGATGGAAGCACACGGAGACACGATGTATTCCCGAGTTCCTCCTTGTTAGGGGAGTACGTCTCGTTGGAGGGGTGTGAGCTTGCCACGATGGCCTACTCAACGCCACAAAGGCCTCGCCCTATTCTCCGATGAACTTCCGCCACAAAGGCCTAGTTCACCTTCCACTATTGAATCCCTTTGAGGAGGGGATTGAATCCTTTACAAACAAGCTTGGGGCACACACCCACAACTTAATTGGGGGCTCCCAACTCTTCTAAAATCACCAAGAGTAACAAGAAGCCTAGGTTCTCCACATGAGAAACCCTAGGCAAGGATCCCTCAAGCTAATGAGGGGGAAATGGAAAACCGGTTGGTGAAGATGTAGATTCGGGGCTTCTCCTTCAATCCTCAAAGAATCAACAAGTTTGGGTGGAGGAGGAGGGAGATCTAGCTTGGTGGGTGAGCTCAATTAATGTAGTCTTCAATGCAGGAGAGAGCTAACCCTTGGGGAAGACAGGGAGGCCCTATTTATAGGCCTCACTCAACTAGCCGTTTTTCTTCCCAAAATGCGACCAGGCCGGATTGGTCCGGAATATTCCGGACCCCGGAATAATCCGAAGCATTCCGGATTGCAACAGAGACTTTCCCCTTATGGACGGAATGGCCCCGGAATGGTTCCGGATGCAAACAGAGCATTTTCCCGTTGAGGCCGAAGTGGCCCCGGAATATTCGATCCCGAAATCATCCGGAAAAATCCGGAATGTAAGGGTGTGTTCGGTTCCAGAACCAAGTGGAATGGAACGTAACCGTTCCGCACCCACACCCCATTCTCGCGTTCGGTTTAGAAATGGAATGGACCGAGGTGGTTCCTAGGAAGGGAATATTCCCTCTATATGCGGAATGGACACGTCCGGCCAAATCGGCCGGACCAAGTGGAACGGCTGTGTGCCTCTCTCTAATTTAATCAAGTTAAGCAATAATTAATCAAGTTTAAGCATAATTAATCAAGATTAGGAATAATTAATTAAGTTTAGGAATAGTTAATCAAGATTAGAAATAATTAATCAAGTTTAGGAATAATTAATCGAGTTTAGGAATAATTGATCGAGTTTATGAATAATTAATCAAGTCTAGGAATAATTCCATTTTCACCAATTCCATTCCATCCTCGTCCCATTCCAAAATCGAACACAAGAATGGAACAGTTCCATGAAGGTTTTTTGTCCAAACCGAACACAAGAATGGAACGGTTCCATTCTGGTGGAATGGAAAGGTTCCATTCCATTCCACCCCGTCCCAAAACCGAACACACCCTAACAGAACAATTCCCCGTTGAGGCCGGATTGTTCCGGACTGATTCCGGCACCCGGATTGGCCCGGAATATTCCGAGCTGCACTTGGTAGCTCTGTTTCAGGCCATAAAAAAACGTTGATCTTCGATTTCTTCACAATTTCTTCGACACCGTATACGTGCTGATTTAAGACCAAATCCTTTGACAAATTAGCACATACGATTAGTGACTTCTTTATGTTGTTAACAAACGGACAAAACATTGAGATATCGAGAATGCACTTTCAATTTCCCCCTTTTTGGTGTTTGATGACAACATAAAGATTTCACGGGGATTAACAATATGAACTAAAGAAATGGTGTCCAAAAAATAGACGGAGTTCTTCCTCGATGTGTGTCGTGGGGCACACACTTCATAGGCTTTGCTCCCCCTATGTTTTAGACACCAAGCCGTCTAAACAAGTTCATACAACATGCATAGATAATGATAGAGGTAATAGCACGCAAGATAATAGTAGCATAAGCATGGGTAGGGTGACACAATTACGTCAGGAGGTTCCACACAAATAAAACGAAGTTCCAAACGAAGAAAACGAACTAAGATAACGGAGCACAAGCCTATAAGATTGAAATCAAAAGGCAAAGGACTCGTGGTCCCATCCTTGCAAAGCCCGTGGAATCCTAATATGGGGACTCCTTCTCCCCCTTTGGCATCAAGACGCCAAAAAGGGAAAAACGAGTCCAACTAACGTCCCAAGGGATCACTCCATGTCGTCGTCTTCTTCACGGTGCTCATCATCATTCTCCTCTTCCTCAGCTTCAGGATCACTACCACCAAGCCCAGCAGCATCGAAGTAGTCCCCATCAACAGAATACTCCTCATCATCAACATCAGCTGGAGGCACCCCGAAGTAGAAGTCATCATCATGGATCTCAGGCATCTCAATGGGGACAAGATCAGCAGCAGCAAGAGAGGGAGGATCATCAGGCACTTGAATCCCAGCAGCCCTGCGGTCGGCGTTCTGAATACGCCTAGACTCCTTGGCCAACTCCTTAGCTTCATGGGCAATCGCCCTAGTGTCCTTGCACATGTTGAACATTGCCTTGAAGAACTTAGCAATGCCACTAGAGGGACGCTCAGAAGTACCACTCGTGGAAGCAGAAGGAGTGGCCATGGGTGACGAAGGGATGGATATTGGACCCTGCGGGTAAGGACACCCCGTCTTAAGCCCAAGGTTAAGGCCCAAGAAGGGAAGCCCTTGGAGTGTTCTGGAAGGCCCACTTGAAGCCCACCCGCAATGCCTTGCGGGCTAAGTTAGGAAACTTGTAACCGACATAGGGTTAGAGTTTGAGTCCTCTCCGGGTAGGGTTTGAGACCTGGCCGCCTATATAAGGCCAGGAGAACCACCGGAAAAGGACCAAGCAATACCGCACCACCAAAGCCTTGAGCTCGAGATCATACTCTCGACTTGAGCAACCACCATTGTAACCGATCTATTCGATAATACAGATCGACAAAGGCAGGAGTAAGGGTTTTACCTCTACGAGGGCCCCGAACCTGGGTAAATCGTGCCCCCTGTCTAGCCGACGATCGTCACCAGCGCTCATGAGTTCTCCTATTCGAAACCCTATGGGTTCACCCGAGGGAATTGCCGATACGCAGATTCGACAATTGGTGCCGTCTGTGGGAACGGAGGGCGCTGGATCTCCGGCATCTCCGGCTTCATCATCCAACTCACGTTGGAAACCTTCGACTTCAGCTCCGACCAAACCTGTTCGGATCGGATCTGTCGTGGTCACCCCTCACTCGCCGGAATCATGACCGGTATTCAGCGATATGGAAAAGAGCGTCACCTTGACGTTCGGAAGCTTGAAGTTCTACACCAACAAGGATGGGATCCTCCACTGGTAGAAAATAGGCCTTCGGTACGCCCCCATTAGTCCCCAAAATAATCGGCCCGCGACCATAGGGGTCTTTAGTCGCGGTTCGGGACGAGACCCGCGACCAATAGTCTGGGCCCAGCGCGCTCGGTCCACAGCTGTCGGAGGGGAGGGGCTTTAGTCCCGGTTGTCCAGACCAACCGGGGCTAATAGGTCATCGGTCTGGCCCCACGGCCTTTAGCCGCGGTTGTCCAGGTGAACCGGGACTAAAGGCCCATCCCTATATATAGAACTCAGCTCGCTCCACTTAGCCACATTTGGTGTCACTTCTGCTCACAACATTCACAAGGGGTGGTGGGTATGCTTTTGGTTCCTACTATGCACACTAGGTGTTCGATGAAATGCCCGATAGCATGAAACACACATGATATTAAGTGTCCGAGCCGCACTTGAGCATTTTCATTTATTTTACCTCCGCGGTCGCGGTTAGCAACTTGAACCCTTTCATGATTTGTATTATTTCCAGCTAGTTAGTTTAACAAATGCATGATGGTTAATTATATACTTTATATAATAATAATGCAGATGAATCGGCAATGGATGTACGGTAACCGACTCTCCGGCGAGTTCACTACGGGTTTGAAAGATTTCCTCGTAGTGGCAAATGCGAACAAGCAGCGAGGTTTTATTATCTGTCCATGTGCTGAATGTAAGAATGAGAAGGGTCACTCCTCCTCAAGAGTCGTTCACATGCACCTGCTTCGGCACGGTTTCATGCCAAGCTATAATTGTTGGACCAAGCATGGAGAAAGAGGGGTTAGAATGGAAGAAGATGAAGAAGAGGATGATATCGATTTCAACTATCATGACGCTTTCGGTGATACCTTCATGGAGGATGATGCTGAAGGTGGGGAAGGGTTTGGTGAAGGTGAAGAAGAGGCACATGATGAGCCCGCTGATGATCTTGGTCGGACCATTGCTGATGCACGGAGACGCTGCGAAACTGACAAGGAGAGGGAGAATTTGGATCGCATGTTAGAGGATCACACGAAGTCGCTGTACCCAGGATGCGACAATAGTCTGAAAAAGCTGGGCTGCACACTGGATTTGCTGAAATGGAAGGCACGGGAAGGTGTAGCTGACTCATCATTTGAAAATTTGCTGAAAATGTTGAAGAATATGTTTCCGAAGAATAACGAGTTGCCCGCCAGTACGTACGATGCAAAGAAGGTTGTGTGCCCTCTAGGTTTAGAGATTCTGAAGATACATGCATGCATTAACAACTGCGTCCTCTACCGCGGTGAATACGAGGATTTGAATGAATGCCCTGTATGCACTGCATTGCGTTATAAGATCAGAGGCGATGACCCTGGTGACGATGTTGAGGGCGAGAAACCCAGGAAGAGGGTTCCCGCCAAGGTGATGTGGTATGCTCCTATAATACCTCGGCTGAAACGCCTGTTCATGAACAAAGAGCATGCCAAGTTGTTGCGATGGCACAAAGAGGACCGTAAGTCCGACGGGGAGTTGAGACACCCCGCTGATGGAACGCAATGGAGAAAGACCGACAGAGAGTTCAAAGATTTTGCAGCTGACGCAAGGAACATAAGATTTGGTCTAAGTACTGATGGCATGAATCCTTTTGGCGAGCAGAGCTCCAGCCATAGCACCTGGCCCGTGACTCTATGCATCTACAACCTTCCTCCTTGGTTGTGCATGAAGCGGAAGTTCATTATGATGCCAGTGATCATCCAAGGTCCGAAGCAACCCGGCAACGACATCGATGTGTACCTAAGGCCATTAGTTGATGAACTTTTACAATTGTGGGGCAGACCTGGTGTACCTGTGTGGGATGAGCACAAAGAAGAGGAATTTAACCTACGAGCGTTGCTTTTTGTAACCATCAACGATTGGCCTGCTCTCAGTAACCTTTCGGGACAGTCAAATAAGGGATACAAAGCATGCACGCACTGCTTACATGAGACTGAAAGTGTATTTTTGGATAATTGTAGGAAGAACATGTACCTAGGTCATCGTCGATTTCTTCCCCGAAATCATAACGTAAGAAAGAAAGGCAAGCATTTCAATGGCAAGGCAGATCATCGGCCGAAGCCTGCGGAACGTACTGGAGCTGAGATATTTGATATGGTCAAGGATTTGAATGTCATCTTTGGAAAGGGTCCTGGCGGACAATCAGTTCCGCAGGGAGTTGACGGGCACGTACCCATGTGGAAAAAGAAATCGATATTTTGGGAGCTACAGTATTGGAAAGTCCTAGATGTCCGCTCTGCAATCGACGTGATGCATGTTACGAAGAATGTTTGCGTGAACCTGCTAAGCTTCTTGGGCGTGTATGGGAAGACAAAGGATACAAAGGGAGCACGTCGAGATCAACAACTTTTGAAAGACCCAGATGACCGGCATCCGGAATGGTTTCAAGGTCGTGCCAGCTACGCTCTTACGAAAGAAGAGAAGGTCATTTTTTTTGAATGCCTGAGCAGTATGAAGGTCCCGTCTGGCTTCTCGTCGAATATAAAGGGAATAATAAACATGGCGGACAAAAAGTTCCAAAACCTGAAGTCTCACGACTGCCACGTGATTATGACGCAATTGCTTCCGATTGCTTTGAGGGGCCTCCTACAGGAAAATGTTCGAGTAGCCATTGTGAAGCTGTGTGCATTCCTCAATGCAATCTCTCAGAAGGTAATCAGTCCAGAAGATCTACCACGGTTACAGAACGATGTGGTCCAATGTCTTGTCAGTTTCGAGTTGTTGTTTCCACCATCCTTCTTCAATATTATGACGCAACTCCTGGTCCACCTAGTCGAAGAGATTTCCATTCTCGGTCCTGTATTTCTACACAATATGTTCCCCTTCGAGAGGTTTATGGGAGTATTAAAAAAATATGTTCGTAACCGTGCTAGGCCAGAAGGAAGCATCGTAAAGGGCTATGGAAATGAGGAGGTAATTGAGTTCTGTATTGACTATGTTCCTGACCTTAAGACGAATCGTATTCCTCAATCGCGGCACGAGGGGAGACTAAGTGGAAGAGGCACGATCGGAAGGAAATCAACGATATGTATGGACGGTCATTCTATGACTGAAGCACACTACACAGTTCTGCAAAATTCGAGCTTGGTGGCTCCGTACTTCGAGCAACACAAGAATATTTTACGCTCGAACAACCCGGGGAAGCCTGAATCATGGATTAGAAAGGCCCACATGGAGACTTTCGGCAGTTGGTTGCGAAAACATTTAATGAATGACAATGATGTTGGAGATCAGCTGTACATGTTGGCCAAGACACCATCTTCGACTATAACGACTTTCCAAGGGCACGAGATTAATGGGAATACATTTTACACGATCTCCCAAGATAAAAAGAGCACCAACCAAAACAGTGGTGTCCGCTTTGATGCAGCAACCGAGATTGGGCAAAAGGTCACATATTATGGTTACATAGAGGAGATATGGGAACTTGACTATGGACCCTCCTTTAAGGTCCCTTTGTTCCGGTGCAAATGGTTCAAGCTAACAGGAGGTGGGGTAAAGGTGGACGAGCAATACGGAATGACAATGGTGGATTTCGACAATCTTGGTTACCTTGACGAACCATTCGTCCTAGCCAAAGATGTCGCTCAGGTTTTCTATTTGAAGGACATGAGTAGCAAACCGAGGAAACGGAAAGATAAGAAAACGATCAGTACATCATGTGATGATCCAAAGCGCCACATTGTTCTTTCAGGGAAAAGAAACATCGTGGGAGTGGAGGACAAGACAGACATGTCAGAAGATTACAATATGTTTGGTGAAATTCCGCCCTTCAAAGTCAACACTGACCCAAGCATTAAGTTAAATGATGAGGATGCTCCATGGATACGGCCAGATCGTAAGAAAGCAGGGACACAAGGGAAGAATTGATGTGTAATAATTTATTGTGTACCAAACTTTTTTGAATGGATCATGTGAATTATATTATCTCTAATGTGTTTAAGACTAACTCCTTTGCAAAATATTTGAGAAAACGAGTGGAAAGCATGGAAAACAGAAAGTTACTTAAATGTCTCAAAACCTTGTGAGATAAAATATCTGATTTCATAACTTTTATTAAAAACAGAAAACAGACGCGCTAGCGCGCCGCAGTGTCGCCGGAATACAAATTCTTTTATTAAAAAGAGAGAACATACGAACACTACTCCTCGTCGTCGTCGTCAGGGAACTCGTCGGTGACCTCCTCCGGGACATCGACGTCGGCGAACTCGTCGGTGACCTCCTCGTCGTCGTCGGAGGTGCATGATGGTATGTCCGAGATAGGCCCCCACCTCGGATCGTCGGAGGCCCAGACTTCGCCGGCGCGGTCGGCCCGACGAAGCTCTTGCAGCGCCCTCGTCCTCGCCTCCCGAGCGGCATCTAACGCGAGGTGGCGTTCGAGGCGGCGCTCCGCCCGCTCAGCCGCGCGGGTCTGCCAGAGCTCCTCGTCGGCGCTCTCCTCCCCCGGGTTGTTCCGGTAATACTCGCGGACGACGCGTTCTTCCCTGGCGTCGACTAGGCCCTGAAACGCGCCCTGGCCTCCTAGTGACAGAGGTGGAGGTGGTCGGCGGCAGTGACGATCTGCGGCTTCGGCGCCCTGGCCTCCGCTTCCCAGACGGTGTGGCAGTCGTTGAAGTTCATCAGCGAACGCGGGCGGTTGAGGCGCCAGGCCGCCGCGTCCCAGGCGCGGGCGGCCTCCGCCGCCGTCGCAAAGGAGCCGAGGGGGATGTGGTCGTCCCCCCAGTGGATATCTGCGCTGAACATTCCGTTCTGCCGTGCTCGGACGCCGCGAAAGCCGGTGGTGCTGTTCCTCCTCGGAGGCATGGTGGAAGCGCGACGGTGCGTGGAGAGGAGAAGACGCGCTCGAGGCGCGACAGTTTATACCGCGCCCTCCTGGCCACGCGTCACAACTCCCGTGCCACGCGTCGCAACTCCCGCGCCACGCGCCACCCTAACAGAACCAAGCAAATAGTTGCACATTACTAACCGAGCTCAAAGTGAACACTGACCCATAGCATGGATGGATGTGTTAAAGGGGGGGTGTAGAACAAAAATCGGTATCACCATCATACAGCCCTACCGTGGCTACTCGGTGCAATATGCATACCAAATGCACGGTAGGACGTATGATGGCGAAACCGGATGTTTTGTACTTGCTCGATAAACTGAATATATGATGTATCAAACCTTAAAGGGGGATGTAGAACAAAACAATCGGTATCGCCATCATACAGCCCCACCGTGGCTACTGGGTGCAATATGCATACCAAATGCACGGCATGACGTATGATGGCGAATCCGGATGTTTTGTATTTGCTCGATGAACTGACCGGTGTATGAAGGTGGGCTATATATAGGGTCCTCTGGCTCACAAAGTGTTGTGCTAGGGTTTTGATCCAACGGTTAAGAAACCACCTCATCCAACGGCTCACAACAACTCGAAAGAAACACACCGTAGCCCTGATCGAACGGCTCACAACAGCTCGAAAGAAACACACCACGGATCCAACGACTCACAAGCGCTTTAAAGAAACACACGATCCGTGTGATTCTATCTGATTGGTCCAAACGAAACCCTAACCCATTTAGTCCCGGTTGGTGTCCCCAACCGGGACTAAAGGGATGTTTTCTTCTCGCTATATATATGTATGCATTGCCACACCATTGGCATAAACACATACAAACTCACCACTCTCTCTCATGGCTTCTACCGTACCCACTCTAACATTCATCCAGGCGGAGGCACTTTCGGCCTCGAACTACCCCTGCCCGTGCGGCTACAACGTTCCCGCCGGTTGGATGCTGAGCGCCGGAGGAGTGCCGGTCCCTCCTCTTCCTCAAGGTGTGGCGCGTCGGGCGGCCATCACGAACCACTACTATCACGAGCTCACGCCGGAGCAGCGGAGGAATCCCAGTTGGCATCCCGATAACCAGCATACTTGGGATGCCTTCTTCATCAATCGGCGTGAGAGGGCGCTCGCCAGGTATGAGGAGGACGGCCTGCCTCCTGGGAACTTTCACGAGGCCGGTCGTCGGCTATGGTGGTCCGGCCGGACTCTACAGAGCGTCATGGACTACATCAGGGCCGGCGATATCCCCCGCCTGCGGTACCCTCAGGCCCAGTCCTGGAGTCGTGATCCTCCGAGGGAGTGCAGAGCACCGTCAGACGATAGTGACGACGACGGCGGCGGCGACTACGACGACTACGAGTACATGTACTATAGGCCTAGGCAGGAGTATGACTAGCAGATATCAGATCATGCATCTATGCTCTCCGTTTAGGTTTAGATCCACTCTAGCCATTATGTACTGCCTTTTTTATCTATATATATATTCAAGATGTGTGTGAATCTTTATGATTGGTTTTATTTTTCTGATATATTATTTGTATTTTTAAGATTTTAAAAAGAATTAGTTTTATTTTTCTAAATTTTCTGATATATTATTTGTATTTTTAAGTTTGGGAAAAGGAAAAGTATTTGAATAACCACCTTTAGTCGCGGTTCGTGTCACGAACCGGGACTAAAGGCTCGTTCTGCGCGGGAACGAAAACGCCGCGAAAAATTTCACCTTTAGTCCCGGTTCGTGACACCAACCGGGACTAAAGACCCGCGGAGGGTACACCAGGGGACCTTTAGTCCCGGTTGGTGACACCAACCGGGACTAAAGGCTGGCCCTATATATTCCCGGCCCCAAAATTTTCTTCGTCCAAACCCTCGTCTTCCTCGCGCCGGCGCCCTGCTCGTCGATTCCGTCGTCGTCGCCTGCGAGAGTACCGCGCCGTCGCCGTCGCCGTCGCCCGCGCCCTTCTCTCCACCGCCTCCGCCCTGCTCCGGCCCCGCCCCGTCGCCGTCTCCGGTAGGTTCCCCGCGGGCCTCGCGCCGCCCTCGAACCAGCGCCGCCCTCCCGCTCTCGAGAGGGGACCACGAACCAACGCCGCCCTCGCCGCGGGCCTCGCGCCGCCCTTGAACCCTTCCCCGTGGCCGGAAACCCTTCCCCGTGGCCGGAATCGCCGGAGACAGAGAGCAGAAACTGCCACACCGCCGGCCACAGTGTCACGCCAGGGTGACGTCATCATGACGCCAGGGGCCCACTGTATATGGAATTACGGAAAATAATTAAATCTTCTAAATTAAACAACTTTTAATTTATAATTCCAAAAATTATGGAAAAATATGCGAAATGTTCGTAAAAATGTAAGCTATCTGTTTATATCGTTTTCAATCATGTTTGACAAAGTTCAAAATGAGACCATATTTGAATTTGAGTTAAATTCATTAAAAATAATGAAAATAAGTTTTAATTCAATAAATTCAGAATATTAAGTGTAATATACCAAAATGACCAGAAAAAGCAAATGCAACGTAGCTATGGGGTTCTCCAAGTCATTTGAGAAACTAATCTTGGACACACCTCTAAAGTATGGTTTTCCCCCTCCGGTGGTCATCGTTCTTCCACCGGAGTGACATATGGCGGACAATTTGAGAAAGAGGGTGTAATATTTGCTAAGTCTCCTATATACTTAATTAATTTTTACTATATGCATGTCTGCAGGAGTGACATATGGCGGACAATGGAGCCTTGCCATATACGTATCAGGAGGCTGAAGGTATTATATACGGCATGATAGCCAACCAGAACCCTTATGTGCCGGGCCCAGAAGATGAGCAACAAGACATGTAGTCTCTTCTTATCTGAACCTTGATGATCAAGAACGTGGAGGAACGGACATTGTCGATGATGAAACAGGTGAAGGAACGGACATTATCGATGATCAAGGAGGTGAAGGAATGGACATTGATGACGGAGGTCAACCGTCGACAAACGACGATCTCCAATTGCAAAGAACAACCACCTCCGGCGAGGTGTATATATATATATACATTGGGACTCTCGTGATACAAACTTACTGAAATGTGAATACATATGCACTAACGCGCGCGACTCTCTTTCTTATTTTAGCCCTCGGCCGGATCTAGTATGACAAAGCGTGGCAAATCCAAGTCGATGAAAGATGGAGAAACATATACCATCGAATCAGTCAGTGAAATCGGCAAGCCCCTACAGCACACCACAAAGTTTATCAACCAATGCGGAGTCATTGTTAGAGACACCGTCCCGATCACCGTCCAGGAATGGAAGGAGCCAAAGAAAGCACGTGTTGGTTTCACTTATGTCGACAAGAGAACGAAAAATATTATGTTTAGAAAGCTTATTGCACATTTCATTCTACCTCCGGAATACAACAAAAAAGATGAATTCGGTGAGGACGTTCCGGGTGGACGTCAGAGGTGGAGGATAGTCAAAGAGTTCGCTTTTCAGAAGATGGCCGAAGCATTCCGGAACTTCAAGAAAAAATTGTTCCGTGAATATGTCAGCAAGGGCAAGACTCCGATTTTCACTGGACAACATGAGAAACTGAGAGATGATTGGACAAAATTTGTGACGCAACATAAATTTGAGTATTTCAAGGAAATATCGGCAAAAAATAAGGCTAATGCGGAAAAGAAACAGTACCATCATGTTATGGGGCCAGGAGGATACCGCGTTTCGGCGCCTAAGTGGCAGGCAATGGAGGACGGCCTGAGGGCAAGAGGAATCCGTCTAGGTACAGAGGGATGGGACGAAAGAGCCAAAATGTGGTGGTACGGGCATGGGGGATCGCTAGACCCGGAGACAGGGGAGTGTGTTCACCGGCAGAAAAAGTTTGCTCCCACAAAAGACCTTGTTGACGCAATGACCAAAGCTCAACAGGGCGTGCTCACGTTCAACATAGAGAGAGACCAACTGACCCATGCCCTCGGGAATCCTGAACATGGAGGACATATACGAGGCAAAGGCAGATTGCCGTGGAAAGTAGGGTTTTCCCAGGAGGGTGACCCGTACTGTTACAGAAGCCGTAAGAGAGGTACGGACCGGGCTGCAGATCAAATGTCGCATCTTGCAATGGAAGTCAGTGAGCTGAAGAAGATCGTGGCGGGAATACTTGAGAAAGAAAAAGCGTCGGCTGCAGGGCCGCATGAAGATGCAGCGGATCTCGGAAGCCAGCATCAGCTGAGAAGCAGCGTGGCTTCCACGGAGGCCCCGACTCCAGGTGCTAATGCACCGATGATCGAGAGTCGTGCACCGGAGCCTCACTACCCCGTGGATGATGTAAAGGAGATGAAAGAATGTGATCTGCATTATCCCGTGGGGAACATTTCCATGAAGGTAGCTACCGGCAGTGCTTTACCCTATACACCTGGAGCACTCCATCACAACAACCCTATTCCATATGGCTATGCTCGTGTCACGGTGGAAGACATAGTCCAAGCGTTTGAGGACCTGGAGATTGACATAGCTACACCCGAAGGGGAGAGAAGACTTGGAGATGTCAAGCGCCAGTTCATTCTATGGAAAAAGAAGTACATAGTGTTTCCAGGCGAGACGCCAAGGCTAACAGGTCCACCCCCCTCCGATGGTGCAGGTGCTGGTGGTGGTGGTGGTGGTGCTGCTGGTTCACCTACGCCTCCTTCACGCCATTCGACGCCGTCCCCCGATCCACAATCTCCGGAGGGTAAGATGTCGTCGCCCACGATTCCTCCTCCGGCGGTTAAGCAGCCTTCGCCCACGATTCCTCCTCTGGAGGAAAAGCAGCCGTCTCCCCCCATTCCTCCTCCGGAGGAAAAGCAGCCGTCTCCCCCCATTCCTCCTCCGGAGGATAATCAGTCGTCGCCCCCCATTCCTCCTCCGGAGGATAAGGAGACGTCGCCCCCCATTCCTCCTCCAGCGAAGAAACAGAGGCAGGCGGACAGCAAGGGAACCTGCTCTTGGTCTATTAACCCGGAGCCTTATGTACCTAAGACCACACGGGTACCGGAGCCATCACTGAAGCCTCTCCCCCCAAGGCCTTGGGAACTTAGTGATGCTGAAACCAAATTGGCCGTGAAGGCTGACATTGACAAATGGAAGGGCCGACTGAAGGCGCTAAAGGAGCCTGAGCCCAAGGAAGTATTCCCTCCGATTCTAGACTATTGGGCTACGGGTTTTTTGTCGACAGTGTCCCAAGCCGTGAAGAATTTGCCTAAAGACTATGATATTGAACTTCGTAAGCAAGCAGGAATATTGGAGGAGGAGAAAGAGAAAGCAAAAATAGTGGAGGAGGAGAAAGGAAAAGGAAAAATGAAAAAAAGCGGGAAACAAGTTGCCCAGCTCGGGATGCAGAGTAAACAATCGATCCCCCGCTCATAGTGAAAGCCGCTCCGGAACAGGACCCCGAGGTCATAAATGCTGTGGCAGCAATGAGATTGACTGTACCTACTGCCATGCAAAATGCGTCCGAGGCCGGTATATCTCTTCGTCTCTTTTTAGGCCTAGACGATGCGCCAGTGGCTGAGGTAGGATTACAATATGAGAAGAAAGGGCCTCTCGTCGAGCCTGCGAAGGAAAAGGATCTACCACCACTAATGCAAGCTCTGCTACGTTGGTACAAACATTTCATAACATGGACCGACAAAGAATTTGTGTATGTGGATTATACAGAGGAGCATCACACTAAAAAGTACTCTGTAACAGTTGAGATGAGTGAATTGTTCCAGCTGTTCAATCTGCGTGAGCTCGACAAATCTATCCTGAGTTGCTACGTTCTGTAAGTGATTTATTTCTACCTCATCTCGTTCTTCATTGCCTACACTATATATATATATATATATATATATATATATATATATATATATATATATATTGTCCTAACTATATTGTTGCGTACGCTATTATGCAGATTGAAGATTTGGGAATGCAAAATAAGACTCATCCATGATGTTGGGTTCATTGACCCACAAATCATTAATGGAACTATGTTAGAACGTCACCCCAAAGACGTGGAGAAAGACTTGTACAATTTTTTTTTAAAAGCATGAATCCAAAAGATATATTCTATTTCCTTACCTTTTTGGGTGAGTGTTTCTCTCATGTTCCCATTCTCTTTTGTTTACTCCATGCATGGTATGTCTAATCGATAAGTTATGCATGACTGTGCATCTAACGTGTCCGCAGGTTCCACTGGATTCTGCTAAAAATTGATCTTCAGAACTCCATAGTTTTGATCTTTGACTCTATGAATTCAAATACAGATCTTTGGATAAACATGAGAAAAATGATGCAAAGGTAATTATTTTTCAATCATTTGCACTCTATATCGATCGGTCTCTTTTGTTCATTTCCTAAGCTAATAACTCCCTTGTTCATTTAATTTTATTTGCAATGTAGAGTTTGGAGACAGTTCTCACTTGGACATGTCGGTGGATTCAAACATGAGCTAAAATTTAAAAATGTGGCCCAAGGTGTGGATAAGCAGCCACCGGGGACCGGTCTATGTGGATACTATGTCTGTGAGAACATACGGAAAGAAATCTCTGAGAGGAAGAAGGACGAGACCACGCGGAGGGGTCTCAATAACTTGCGGAGGGCGCTTACTCCAGAAGCTCGCTTCCGACCAATTCAAGAGGAAATAGCAGGATTTTTCCTTAGGCATGTCATCGATAAGGAAGGAGAGTACCATGCGTCCACCGACGATGACTATTATACGCATAAGCCATCTTAATTGTTCGAATTTGTGTATGGTCATCCATCTTAATTGTGTAATATGGAAACTTGTTCGAGGTTGTATATATGGTCACCCGATATTGAATATATATTATATATTCCTATTGAATTCTCCTTGTTTGAAATTTCATATATATATATATGCATGTATATAGTATCATAAAATATATATATATATATATATATGTGTACTGAAACTTCATCAAAATTAAAATAAAACACAAAATAAAATATAAAAGAAATAAAACAAAACAAATTAAAAAGGAACCAGGTTTAGGGGGCCTAAAACCCTAAACCTGCGCAGGTTTTCAGTCCCGGTTGGCCACAAGAACCGGGACTAAAGGTCCTCCGCCGCGACGGATCCCTGGCGCCCACGTGGACGGGCCTTTAGTCCCGGTCCGTAAATGGCGGGACTATAGGGGGGGGGGTCTTTAGTCGCGCATAGCTAGTCCCGGTTGCGCGGCCGGGACTACTGGCCCTTGCGAACCGGGACTATAGGCCTATTTTCTACCAGTGCTCCACTTCCCCGAAGAATCAGGATCTGAGTCAGAAGCCGTCGACTCGCGCCCTCATCTGGAGAAAAGTGGCGAGTCCATCCGCTTCAACACCAACGACTACCATACCCTCTCGACAGAGGAACCTTCCCAAGTACAGAAAGCTTTTAGAGCTACGCCTAGGACGCACGATGTCGTGGGATAACCACGGCAGACGTTACCGGGGGTAACTGATCTTGGGGCAAGACGACACAGGCGTTTGGGAGAGGGTTTAGCTCAGAGGAAAACATGATGGAACTCGATCTGGTAGCCGGCAATCAAGTCGCCGAGTCTCCGATCTCAATATATTAACTCAATCTCTCGTATACACTGGATGCTCGATATCAAGCGGTACTGCTGGGGTTCTTAGATCTCTCTCAACTAGACCTAGGGGTCGGTTTATAAAGCACTCGTACCCCCTGGCTTACTCTCCAAGGCGCACCCTGAATCCTACTCGGACACCGCATACAAACTCTAACCTTCCTCTACCGTAACCCTCAATCCGGGTTACGAGGCCTACAAACTTGGGCCTTCCAGAAGTTTCTTTATCCTTAGCTGGATCTTGCGCAGCGTCCTTTGGGCCGGGTTATGCCTTGGAGTTGGCCTACCGGGTTAGTATCCCTCCATCAGTAGTCCCCAGAATAGCTTGGGCTTCACGGATCCTTCCTTGAAGCGCTTGCTATTCCCTGCAAAGATATCAAACACACAAGTGTACGGAGGCCGGGTTAATGTGCTTTAATAGATAGCTAGGCCTAACTCCATGGTGGCCATATAGTAACCCGGCTTTCCTCCAAACACACTGCTCAAATTTCCGAGTCAAAACCCTGATAAAAACGTCAAGATTCTATACTTTTACTCGATAATTGACCCTGGTTTCACGGAGTGGATCTCTTTCTCTTTTTTGCCCGGATACCTTGCTCAATACCTGAAGCATATCCCGCAAAACCCGCACGGATAACCATTACCCCATGATTTCTAGCTTCTGGCCGTTAGAATAGGTTCACCCTCACCTTATAAATAGTGCTCAAAGGGTAACCTGGAATCCAACGCCTCACTCCAACTTATCCCTTCCTTCCTCACACCTTGCGCTCTCTCGACGCCACCGCAAGAATCTAGGGCTCGCCACCGGAACAAAGCCACCATCGGCCGTGTTCGTTCTCAAGCCATCCGCGCCGCCACCAAGCTTCATCCCCGCGCCATCGTCCTGCTCTCCCAAGAACCGCAGAGGGACATTCAGACCACGCCGCCCGCAGCCATCGTATCAGGCTTCCAGTATCTTCCTGTAAGCTCCTTGCACTTGCTAATTTAGCCCCACAATTTTATGATTCATCCTGGATTGGATCTTGGTCAACCCGCGGGCCGTTTCTCCCGCCCCACCGGATTAGATGGCTTAGAGGCTTTCCAGCTCCTTTAATAACCTATTTGATGATCACACACCATCCTCCTACCATTATTAATCACCAATTTCTTCGTAGAATCGCTCGCAAGTTTTCCAATCTAGATCCATTTCACCCCAACTTTCCGCACATATCATTGACACTCGGAAAATCCCCCTTTTCCGGTTCTTTTGCTTGCAGTAGATACATGGGCAACCATCCGTCTTCCTCAGACACTTTTCAATACGTAAGTGAACAATAATTTCTAGAGTTGTACTTAATACCCGGATAACCCGCAACCTCCACTCCGTGATGTGATACCCGGATAATTCTTAGTTTTCATTCTTTCTTGATACTCCAGGTGCATGCTCGGATAACTTAATATTCCCAAGTCTTATTTCCTGTATCTTTCCTCCTTGTGTTTGCAGGTTGATCCCATGGCTCCCAAAAGGCAAGGGAAACAGCCGGCCCAGGCGAAGGCAACCCAATCCATATCTGCCAATTGGGGGCGATCCACAGTCACAAAGGCCAAGCTGGAAGAGCTGGCCGAGTTGGGGATCCTCCCCCCTCAAAAGGACATTCGCTGGAGGGCGCCGGGTGACGAGACCCGGCCCACACCCACCGACGGCGAGGTAATCTGTTTCGTGGAGCACGTGACCCGGGGATTCCGTCCTCCGGGTCACCCTTTCTTCCGTGAGGTCCTGAGCCATTATGGCCTCAGGATATTTGACATAGGGCCTAACTCTATGTTGAATATTACTCACTTTATTGTCCTATCCGAGTCATACTTGTGCACTCCGCCAAGTTTGACTCTCTTTATTGAACTCTTCCAGTGCAAGCCATGCCGCGAAAGCGGTGATGGAGCACTTCTCACTTGCGGCAGGGTATCCTTCCAACGCCGCAAAAACTCCCCAATGCCAACCCTTAATCTGAATTCCCATGTCAAACACTGGCAACTATCCTTCTTCTACTGCCACGACACCTCTCCACCCGGCGAGAAGAGACTGCCGGGTTACTCGGAGGGCCTCCTCAATACCTCCGAGAATTTCAATGCTTTCGCCCCTGACTCAGACAGGGAGGCAATCATACCTTTGCTAGCTAAGTTAGCCGTTCTCTCAGCCCAAGGCCTTCTTGGGCTCCACTTAGTGAAAACTTGGGTTGACTTCCGTATCCAACCTAATTCTATCCGCACCAAATTGATGTGCGAATACTCGGGGCACACCACAGATGCACTCCGATATTCCACCAAGAGCTTTGCAGCCGGGGATACCAACAAAACCATCAAGGGTTTCCTGACGGAGAAGCTGGAAGTGATAAAAAACATCGCCGGGTTACCTCCGTTTACTCGGGAGAACCCGGCCCCAGCGGTAAGACCCGATGCTCATAAGCTTATTTCTTCATCTTGACTCGATACTGCTCCTAACTCTTATTTTCATCTTTCCATCTCAGGCCGGTGACCCTTTCTGGACAGTTGAGACCTCCCCCCCTTCCAGAGACCCGGAAGACGAAGACGAGCCGGTTGACGGTGATGAAGGTGTTCACCCGGATCTTGTGTTACCTTTACTTACATCGTTATCCTCCTATTTAACCTTTCCATGGGTACATACTCGGTTCGCAGGACCGGAGGACGAAGACGACCCGGAAGCTACCGAATCTGATCAAGAAACACCAGTTGGGGCCAAGAGGAAGGCCAGAGGGGTAGTGTTCAAGGTTCCTTTCTCTTCTATATCCTCTGAGCCTTACTCCTTTGATACCATGCGACGACTTAATCATCAATTATCGAACTCATCATACTTGAAGGATTCTCTTCCAGCCAAGCGCAGAGTGACTCGGAGTTCCCCGGGTGAGGATCCTCTTAACCCGGGCATCTCCACCTCCCCCGTCCATCGTGCCAGTGCTCCTCCGCCTCGTCCTTCCAATTCTCCTCAGCGCCACCCCTCTCCTAACCATCCACGCGCCGGGCAATTCCGGGTTCCGCTAACGGTTCCTTTGACAACTTCGTCTGCTTCCAGCAGCGAACTCCCGCCGGATTACGCCGTAAATACTGGGTAAGTTTTTGCTATATGACATCCTTTGATACCTGACAATTTTCAATCACCATTGCTAACTTCCTCTTCTCATCTTTCTTTAGTGCTCAAGCCACCGTTAGTGACCCGGAGAATGTGGAGATGGATAACCGGGAGGCGGATAACCGTCAGACAGAGGAGCCGACTGAGAACGTAGACGCCGCGACCGGCGGTGATACTGAGAACAACCAGGAACAAGCTGCCGAGTCTCCTGAGTCATCCGAACCAGTGGACGAGGAGATCGAGGTTCCGGACACAAGGATGGGTTCTCCCAACCCGGATACTCAGACTATCCGGGTCTGAACTCCCAGGGCGGGGAGAGCTCCCCCATTAGGTGACCAGGCTGCCGGCTCTTCCGGTGCCCGACCCGAGGACCTGACGTTTGCCCAGATGCTCGAAACCCTGCGCGCTTTGAGGGCTAATGAAGAAAACATCTTGGAGGCTTTAATAGCCAAACACGAGGTAAACCCGACTAATATTGCTTGTGTCCTTATCCAGTCCCCAAGTTCCGAGTGAATTAATTCACAATTTGCTTGGAACTTTACGATATAAGCGACTGATAACTTACCCCTTTACCCGGCTAATCCTTCCTTGCATCCATGCAGTCCTTCGTGACTCAATCTGAGGAGAAACTGACCAAGGCCGCCAAGCTCCTTGAAAAGGAGGTGGCTCTACGTGAGGCGGCCGAGGCTGAAGCCAGGAGGAGCAGGACGATAATGAAGAAGTATAGGAGGAGGGCTCACACAGCAGAAGATGATCTGACGAGCCTTTCTGTTCAAATTGCTGATACGTACCGTGCTTTGCTTGGTACGCTTCTTCATCCGGGTTATTCTTTTGATAAATAGCCGGAATTTCCTGACTCATGTTTCCATTTCTGCAGGCCCGGATGAAGTGATGCCGGACGAGGGTGACATTGCCAGGCTGAAAACTATCAAGAGCGTAATCCGGCAGCTATGCGCCGGAACCAAATGGATCCTTCAAGAAATACGGTGGCCGGGTAAAGGGCATGGCGACCTGAAGAGAATGCTAGATGCTTGATCCACTATCCCCGAGTAGATTTGGCACTGGAAACGCTCGTCCTGCCGGGTTGGAGTAACCCGGGGTCTTGCACTTGCCAAGGCTTACTTCCCTAAGCTCGAGCTAGCCAAGATTATGGGCGGTTTCCCGGAATACAAGCTTGATGGGTCCAAGTTCTCCGTGAAGGATTTCCAGGCCGTCCATAAGGAGGTCCGTTACCCGGCCAGCGTGATTGCTGACGGCTTAGATGTCGATTCCCTCGTTCCTGCTTATGATGCTGCTGGTGAAGCTATTAAGTCGGATCTTCCCGAGCCGTATGACATGCTTGCCCGATGGAAGGAGGAAGCTGCTAAGTTGAGGGAGGAGGCTGCCAAAAAGAAGGTTGAAGCCGACTCTGCGCCCGCTAGCTCCACACCAGTCGTTCCTCCTCCTGCGCGAGCCGGCACTGCTGATCCGGGTGCTGCTGCTACCCCAAGTGACGGCAAGGGTAAGGCGAAGATGGATGCCGGGGCTTAGGATGCCGAGTGATACCTGTTCCTTCGTGCCACTTCTCATGCGTCAGTCGGCCGATGTGCCGTTTAAACAATTATTTTTTGGATGGTGCGCCTGTGCACCTTTGATATCATTTACCGGGATTTTGTAATGCACGCTAAAGTCTTGATACACTCTATTCCTCTTCGGAGCTTTAAATTTATTCACTTTTGAACTCATTTGCACTAGATATCCGACTTTCTTTATTGTTCCTTTTGTGAGACTCGGTTTCCGGGTTTCATGGGTGTTGACAAGCGGACTTACTTCGAAATCCCCAAGCCCCCAAGACTCGGATGTTTGGACTTTTTGAGCTTTAACAACTAAGCAATTTTTCTCTTTCTCAAAATCCCGAGTCCCCAAGGCCCGGATTTCTGAGTTGGGGATACGTGATTTTTTAAAGAGAACACATTGTTTGCTGCTAAATCCAAAAAGCCCAGAGCCGTTTCACATAGGTTCTGAAGTTATGCTTAATAATCGTTGAGTTTCCGGCTATTAGCCCTGTACTCTGCATAACTTGTGGTTTAGATGACCCTTTTGACTATCTTGTACTATAAGCCGGCTTTCGCATGGATATCATGTTGTTACATCTGTACGAAGACAGGGTCAACCAAGTCCCATTGGGCTTCATGGCTGATTGTAATCGTAAGCGAGCAAATCATGCCATTTTAGTGCGAGTCACATCGAGCTTAAGTAAGAAAAGTCAAGAAAATTTGGCTCCTTTGTCCGGTTATAAGATTGCAGCCGTACTCGTTTGCGAGTAATGGGCCCTCATAACTCATAGGCATCAAGGCCGGGTCTTTGAGTTTGTAACTGTGCTATTCAAGCAATCAGCCCCCAAGACCTGAATATATGCAACGTACTGAGACTGAAGAACATAAGAATAACCACCTCTTTACTTGATATGAAAAAGTTAGGTCAGCACGCCGCCTCATTAAAAACCCATCCAGTCCCCAAGGGTACCCTGGATAGGAAAAGAGTACGTCTGAAACCTGCTGCCTGTTACATCGTGCAATTCCTCTTGCCAATATAGTCTTTACTAAGTATAATATGGACGTAGCTGAGCCACGTTCCATGGCCTGTCTCTTTCTTGCATAGATGAAGTGGTGTGAGCGGTGTCATTAACTGTAGCCGACTCCTCCCTTGCATCTACCAAGTAATACGATCCATTGTGCAGATTCCGGCTTATGATAAACGGTCCTTCCCATGGCGGTGATAATTTGTGTTTTCCTTCGTTTGACTGTACCAGGCGCAGAACCAGGTCTCCTTCCTGGAAGACCCAGGTTTTCACGCGCCGGCTATGATACCTCCGTAAACCTTGCTGATAAATGGCTGATCTCTCCAGGGCTTGTTCCCTTTGTTCTTCTAACATATCTACGGCGTCCTGCCGGGTCTTTTCGTTCTCCACTTCAACGTAAGCTGATACTCGCGGTGAATCATGGATAATGTCACTCGGTAACACTGCTTCCGCACCATAGACCATGAAGAAGGGTGTCATTTGAGTGGATCTGTTAGGTGTAGTGTTGATACCCCAAACCACGGAAGGAAGTTCTTCGACCCATGCGCCAGCAGCCCTGATACAGGGGACTCGCAATCGTGGTTTCAATCCTCGGAGCAATTCTTGGTTTGCCCTCTCCACTTGTCCGTTGGCCTGTGGATGAGCCACTGATGCTACATCAAGCCGGATTCCATTGTTGCCACAGAACTTTTCCATCTCACCAAGGGACATGTTGGTTCCATTGTCTGTAATTATGCTGTGGGGATACCCAAACCGGTAGATAATTCTTTTCAGGAACTTGACTGCTGTAGCTGCTTCACAATTAGTAACTGGCATAACCTCAACCCACTTGGTAAACTTATCAATAGCCACTAAAAGATGTGTCTTCTTGCAAGGTGACATATGAAAGGGGCCAACCATGTCCATCCCCCAGACAGCGAACGGCCAAGTTAACGGGATGGTCCGTAATTCCATAGCCGGCACATGGGTTTGGCGAGCGTACCTTTGACAACCGTCACACCTTGCTACTAATCGTTCCGCATCTGCTAGAGCCGTGAGCCAGAAAAATCCGTGTCGATAAGCCTTGGCCACAAGGGATCTTGTGGATGCATGATGCCCGCAATCGCCTTCATGGATTTCCTTGAGGATCTGCCGGCCCTCTTCTGGTGCCACGCAACGCAAAAAGACCCCCGCGGTGCTTCTCTTGTATAACTCCCCGTTGATGATAGAATATCCCTTTGCTCGCCGCAAAATTTGCCTTGCTAACACTTCTTGCTGTGGTAACTCGCCTCGTGATAGGTAGGCCAAAAATGGTTCTGTCCACTCTGGGATAGCGCGTACAGTGGCCACGAGTCCTAAATCCGGGTCTTGACTTGCCAATTCCTCCTCTGACTCGGTTTTAACTGATGGTCGCCATAATTCGTCCAGGAAAACGTTGGGTGGGACCGGCTCTCTGCGCGAGCCGAGTCTAGCGAGGGCGTCGGCTGCCTCATTCTTTCTTCTATCTATGTGCTCCACCTCATACCCGGAAAAACATCCCGCAACCCTATCAACTTCCCTGCGGTATGCTGCCATAGTTGCGTCCTTTCTATCCCAAGTTCCTGATACCTGCTGTACCACAAGGTCTGAATCTCCGAAGCATCGTATCCTCTTGATGTTCATCTCCTTGGCTACCTTTAAGCCATGCAATAGGGCCTCATACTCGGCCACGTTATTGGAACAGTCAAAGTGAATTTGTAGTACGTAACTCAATTTGTCTCCTTTGGGTGATGTTAGCACCACCCCAGCTCCTGATCCTTCATACTGCTTTGATCCATCGAAGTGCATGGTCCATGACTCGGAGTTTGGAACCGTGGTAGTCATGCCTGTGTGTGTCCAATAATTAACGAAATCAACCAAAGCCTGAGATTTGATTGCTGACCTGGGCTCGTAGCTGATGTGATAATCCCCCATTTCTATCGCCCATTTGGCTATTCTTCCGATTGCATCCGAGTTTCTAATGATATCCGACATTGGTATTGAGCTAACCACGGTTATGGGGTGTTCCTGGAAATATGGCTTCAGTTTCCGGCTGGCCATAAAGACCCCGAAAACCAGTTTTTGCCAATGCGGATAGCGCTGCTTTGCCTCTGATAATACTTCACTGACATAATAAACCGGTCTCTGGACTGGATAACCCTTCCCATCCTCTTTACGCTCCACAACCACTACTGCGCTGACGGCTCGGGGGCCAGCTGCCACATATAGCAACATAGGCTCTTTAGGACCCGGGGCCGCTAGCACTGGTGCTTCAGATAGCTGCTTCTTTAGTGCCTCGAACGCCTCATCCGCCTCTTGATCCCATACAAACTTGTCGGATTTCCTCAAGAGCCGGTACAAGGGTATTGCCTTTTCTCCGAGTCTTGATATAAATCGGCTCAAGGCTGCTACGCAGCCCGTGAGCTTTTGAACATGCTTCAAATTTTCCGGTTTTTTCAGACCTTGGATAGCTTTGATTTTGTCCGGGTTTGCCTCAATTCCTCTCTCGGAAACGATAAAGCCAAGTAATTTCCCGGCTGGGACTCCAAATACGCACTTTGTCGGGTTAAGCTTCATCTGATACCTCCTTAAGTTCTTGAACGTTTCCTTCAGATCGTCAATAAATGTTTCTGCCTTCCTGGTCTTGATAACCACATCATCCACATAAGCATGGACGTTGCGTCCAATTTGGTCCTCGAAGCACTTCTGAATACACCGTTGATAAGTTGCGCCAGCGTTCTTCAACCCAAATGTCATGGTTTTGTAACAGAAGGCCCCAAAGGGGGTTATAAATGATGTTTTCTCCTAATCCTCCCTCTTGAGTTTAATCTGATGATACCCGAAATAAGCGTCCAGAAAGCACAATAGGTCACTCCCAGCTACTGCATCTATGATCTGATCTATCCTTGGTAGTGCGAACGGATCCTTTGGGCAATGCTTGTTGAGACTCGTAAAATCAATACACATTCTCCACTCATTGGTCTTTTTCATCACTAGCACCAGATTTGCTAACCAGTCCGGATGAAATACTTCCATGATGAAGCCGGCTGTCAATAGCCGAGCAATTTCTTCACCTATAGCTTTCCTTCTTTCCTCATTCATCTTCCTCAAGCCCTGTTTCACAGGCCTGGACTTGGGGTCTACATGCAAACTGTGCTCTGCCAACTCTGTAGGGATACCCGGAATGTCGCTAGGTGTCCAGGCGAATACGTCCGCATTTGAACGAATGAACTCCACAAGTGCCTTCTCCTGCTCGCCGTCTAAGTTAGAGCCTATAGTAAATTGCTTAGTGGAATCACCTTCAACAAAGTCTATCATCTTGGTGTCTTGTGCTGCCTTGAATTTTGCTCTTTCGTCCTCAGTGTTCGGCCTTTTCAATGCGGTCCTGTCCTCCGGGTCTACTTGAGACCGATAATACTTGAGTTCCTCTTTTCTGCAAGCCTGCTCGGCCATTACCGAATCTCCTTCGTCGCACTCGGACGCTATGTCCCGGTTTCCATGTATGGTGATGGTTTGCTTAGGACCTGGAATCTTCAGTTGTAGATACACATAACACGGCCTGGCCATGAATTTGGCGTAAGCCGGTCTTCCAAATAGTGCGTGATAAGGACTACGGAATTTGACTACCTCGAACGTGAGCCACTCCACTCGATAATTATCCGTTGATTCTCCGAAAGCTACCTCCAATGCGATTTTCCCCTCGGGACATGCCGAGTGACCCGGCACTATTCCATGAAAAATTGTTGAGCTTTTCTGCAGCTGGGACTCCTTGAGACCCATGCGTGAAAAAGTTTCCCAGTACAAGATATTGATGCTACTTCCAACGTCCATCAGGACCCTTTTTAACTCGTAACCATTAACCTGTGGTGCGACTACCAATGCTAAGACTCCCGGGTGCTCTATTCTTTTCGGGTGATCTCTTCTGCTCCATGTTATCTCTTGTTCCGCCCATCTCTGGTGTTCCGGAACAGCCGAGGAAACCGAGTTCACAGCTTGCTTGAGTATCTTTTTTGTTCCTGTCAGAAGTTCCCGTAGTATGCACATGATATTGTCCTTTTAAATCAAGCGTACCATACCGATGAAGACGCTGATCCGGCCGATTGTCACGACGGATCCGGATTCGAGGTGATCCGACTCTGGCCCCCAGCTGGAATCGTCCACCGTCTTTTCTCCTTTGTGGTCGATGTAGATCTCGCCGACGACAAGATTCTCCATGTTCTTCCGAGCTTCTCCCGTGATGTAAACACCTTTGGACGCAGGCCCCACGGTGGGCGCCAACTGTCGTGGGATAACCATGGCAGACGTTACCGGGGGTAACTGATCTTGGGGCAAGACGACACAGGCGTTTGGGAGAGGGTTTAGCTCAGAGGAAAACATGATGGAACTCGATCTGGTAGCCGGCAATCAAGTCGCCGAGTCTCCGATCTCAATATATTAACTCAATCTCTCGTATACACTAGATGCTCGATATCAAGCGGTACTGCTGGGGTTCTTAGATCTCTCTCAACTAGACCTAGGGGTCGGTTTATAAAGCACCCGTACCCCCTGGCTTACTCTCCAAGGCGCACCCTGAATCCTACCCGGACACCGCATACAAACTCTAACCTTCCTCTACCGTAACCCTCAATCCGGGTTACGAGGCCTACAAACTTGGGCCTTCCAGAAGTTTCTTTATCCTTAGCCGGATCTTGCGCAACGTCCTTTGGGCCGGGTTATGCCTTGGAGTTGGCCTACCGGGTTAGTATCCCTCCATCACACGAGCCACGACTGGCTCAGGTCTGCATGGCAGGATCGGAACAACCCCCAGAAACAGAACACAGCGCTGCAGAACGCGCTGAGATCAGCGTCTCGCGGGATGCTTGGGACCGAGCCAAGGAAGCCATACGAACAAGAAAGCCGCCTGTGGCTGGGGCACCCCACGAAGATATGGTCGCCTACCACTATCATCTAGTGAGAGCGGCCACAACAATCAAAGAAGCTCGGATAGACCTAGCCCGTCGGAAGAAATTGGCAGACGAATCGAGTCTACGCCGGGACGAACTGTCCTTAACACCTTCGGTCGGAACTCGACCCACAAGGAAGGGACCCGCATCAAAAACGGCATCCATGGACGCCGAATCCCTAGGTGGGATCAGCAGGTCGCTCGGACCTTCCCTCATGCGGGTTGACGAGGACGGAAACGTCTACCCGCAAACTCCTGCTATCGCAGTCCTGGCTGCAGCAACCTACATGCAGATGAACCAGCCAGAGGAGAACGACCCTCGAGCGGAGCAGTACAAACAGGTTCGGAAAGGATTGGGCATAGCGGCATCAAGGCTTGCCTCCTACGACCGCAGGAAAGCTGCCGAACAGCAAGAGAAGGAAAAGGAAAGAGAGAAATAAGCAGCACGCAAGCATAGGAGCACTTCGCCTAGGAGGGACAAATCACCTCGCCGCGGTCGAGGAAAAGAAGCTCGGCGACGCGATGATAGTCAAAGCAGCAGCGAAGGCAGCCCGAGAAATAAAAGCTCGCGACGTCACAGCGGCCGCTCGCGAAAGCGCAGCAAGGAGCCAAGGAAGGAAGCTTATCGCGACCAGCCCGGATATAACGCGCGGTCAGATATCGCGCAAAACAAGGTGGACAAGGCAAGAGCTGCAAGGAACCGCGCGCGCTCCTCGTCCAGTTCTTCGGATGACGAGACCTGCGGCGCGCTGTGTTTCACCCGCGGCATCCGCGAAGCACCCCTACCCAGGAGATTCAAGCTCAGCACAGAAGTAACAAAGTACGATGGTTCACTCGAACCTTCGTCGTGGCTGAACAACTACCTCACGGCAGTAAAATGCCAACGTGGGAACAAGAACACGGCCATGCAGTACCTCAATTTACACTTGGTTGGCGCGGCACGTAGCTGGCTGGAAGCAAGGCCGAAATCCTGTTACGCATCATGGGACGACCTACACTACGACTTCTGCAAGAACTTCCAGGCCACCTACAAGAGACCAGCAACCATTGAAGAACTGCGAGCCTGCAAACAAAAAAGCGGCGAGTCCACCCGCGAATACATCCAGCGATGGACCACGCTCAGGAACACCGCAGGAAACATCTCGGAAGAAGTGGCGGTTGAGGCCTTCGCAAAAGGCGCCCGACGAACTGCTTTCAGAGAAGAGCTGGGCCGAGCCGCACCCAAAACTATCGGGGAGCTCATGATCATAGCCGACAAATGGGCTAATGGAGAAGACGCGGTGTGCAACGAGAGAACGTCATCTCCCGCACCCGAGGACGACCACCATGGTCGAAGGAAGAGGAGGAAGTACTACGATCACGACGATCGGGAAGAGATGGTAGCGACAGAATTCACGCGAAACCGCGATAATGGGCGCCGCGGAAATCGCGAGTGGAAACCAAAAGCGGAAGACAAAAGTCCCGAGGAGGACCTTGACGCATACTGCTCGCTACATCTATTTACAGATAAGCGCACGGGCAAAACTAAGGCAACACACCTTCTCAAGGATTGCCGAAAGTTCATCGACATCCACGAGGCCTTCTCGAAGAAAATTAGATCAACAGCTAGTCAAAATTACCCGCCACTTCCAGGAGGAGGACATCAAGGATTCCAGCCGCCACAACCCCTACCTCCACCAGGAAACCAAAACATGGCGCTAGCCGCACTACCTGCGCCACCCGCACCAAACGCCGGAGCTAACGCGTACCCAAACCCGGCTGGACAATTAGGGATGATACAAAAAGTCTGTCCATCCCGTAGAGCTCAGAAGACAAATACGCGGCAGCTGTGCAAACCCCGCCAACAAGGCCCGAGTACCTGAAGATGGCAGACCAATCGATCACGTTTTCCATGGAAGACCACCCACCACGAGTCTATCGACCAGGAGACGCTGCTCTAGTAATCCAAGCGCAAATTGGTAATTACGAACTGGCTCGCTGATGCATGTAAAATGCATAGATGAATTTTGCATATTTTCACATGGTTTTCTATTACATATTGCATCATATAAGGGTATAATTCAATGTTTTATAGTATTTTGGGGTTAAATTACAAAGTCCCCCAACTTTTATGGAATTAACCCTGCCTGTCAGAAACCCCGTTTTCTATATTTTTGACGTTTCAGGGGGCAAACTTCCGCGAAATCACCTGAAAATCTGCGGGGGTCATTTTCTTGGAAGGAGAACACTTGCGGGCGAAGGATCCACGAGAATTGGGCAAGGAGGCCCAAAAGAGGACCCTCCACGCGGCCAGATTCCTTGGCCGCGTGAGAGGCCCCCTTTTGGCCCCTGTGGCCCCAATTCCTTCCATCTTCGACTTACGGACTTCGTCTTGACCTAAAACCGACTATAAAAAGGGTCCCCCGTACCCTTACAGAGAGGAGCGCCGCCGAAACACCGAAACAGAGACCAGAAGTTCCAGATTGGAGGGGGAAAACTCCGGCGGGGCGCCGCCGGTGTGATCTCATACCCCTCCAACGTCATCTCCATCGACATCTCCATGAAGAGGGAGTAGTCCACCCCAGGGCTATGGGTTTGTGGAAGTAGCACTTGTATCTCTCTCTCTATGTGTTTCACTAATTAGATCCATATGAGCTGCCTCACGTGATTACGGGCACCGTTGTAATTCCTATGTGGTGGATCTTTTCTATGAGTTATTGAATCTGAGATTGCAATTGTTTCTCTTGAGTTATTTGAGTAGATGTATCTTATGTACCCCGTTCTTATTTTCTAGCTTTGATCAATCTAGTTCTTGAGAGCATGTGTGGGGTGATGGGTGCATTAGTTGGAGTAACGGGGGGTGGCTAGTGCTGTGAAAGTGACAGAAGTTCAGCGATCCACTTAGGTTTTGTTAAACCTTTCTTAGTTACCTCACTAGGGATAAAAAGGAGTACCTTGTTACCGCGGATTTGAAGTGACACTAATCAATCTCCATGACTAGATCTAGCAAGTTCTTACTTCAACTTCATGTCACATTGCTTAAAGCTATACTCTGGTTTTTCCTTAATTATCGAGGTGTTATGATTTATTTCGCATCTTGGTGGAGTATAAGAGGGATCAATATGACCGTAGAGATCTCTATGCTAGGACGTGATGCCCATATGAAAGTACTCAATGTTAAACATGTTATTGTAATCTCACATGTAATTCTTTATGTCCATCGTCTACTTTATTTGACAGAATGCAAGTGTGAAGCCATGAACCCCGGTCCTATTTTAAATATAGGAAACCACTCTAGTTACTTTGCTGCTATTTACTTTACTTGCACTTTACTTTACTTGAATCTCCAATTCGAATTTACATTATCTCCATCACCACTTGCATCACAAAAATACAAAAACAATCCATTGCATATTTATTTTCTCATTTGCATTATTAGTAGATTTAATTATTGCACATTTACTTTCAGTTTTGCATTGCGATTTAGAAGTATCACACCTTGTGCTTGACAACCACTTGGTGAGGTTGAGGGCACAAAATTCTCTACTTGTTTGCAGGATCCTGGAGGAAGCTTGGAAGACAACTGCTGAAATACTGGCTCCCCAAGAGTTCGATATAAACACTCGAGTCACCCTCGTGGGGAAGAAGGCTTGCCACTAGCTACACACTCTGCACTTGGAGTCTCAACCTAGCCATCAAGCGTTTCTCTGGCGCCGTTGCCGGGGAGCCATAGGTGAAGGAGTTGTCCAAGGGAGCTCACAAGAAGTCTTCATCACCAACAAGGTGTGCAAACACCTAAGCTTGGGGAGGTTGCACCTACGTGAGTACCGTCCTTTCTATCTCCACCTTCTTTCAAGTAGATTGTTTTGTTTCTTGTCTTTTTTTTTGTTCTTGTTTTTGTTTTGTCTTGCATATTTTATTTTAGTTTGGATTTTAGTTTTGCATTTAGTTATCTAGTTTATTTTAGTATTTCGAATTTGCTTAGTTACTTTACTTTTCAGTTTTGCATAAAAAATTAAAAACTACATAAAAACTGTTAAAATGGGTGATAGAACTAAATTAAGTGACTACACAAATACACCCAATGACCAATTCATTGCTAGGCTAATTACTACACCTGAAATACAAGCTGAAAGCTATGAAGTAAGTCCTAGTTTATTGAATTTAATTACTAGAGAGCAATTTGGTGGTAGTGCTATGGAGGATACCTCTATGCATCTTCATGATTTCATGGAAATATGTGATATGCAAAAATTTAAAAATGTGGAAAGTAGTGTTTTACAACTGAAATTATTTCCTTTTTCACTTATAGGAAAGGCTAAAGAATGGTTACTTTCACTACCTACAGCTAGTATAAAGTCTTGGGATGATTTAAAAGAAGCTTTCATTAAGAAATATTATCCTCCCGTTAAAATTTTGCAAAATAGGAATAATATCCTCTCGTTTAGGCAAAATGATAATGAACATATAGCCATGGCATGGGATATAATTAAATTAATGATTAGAACATGCCCATCACATGGAGTAAATGAATGGACCATACTACACTCTTTTTATAATGGTCTAAACTACATGTCTAGAAATATACTTGATTCTGCTGCTGGAGGTGCCTTTATGAGTAAAACTGTAGGTGAGGCTAAGAGCATATTAGAAAGAATATTGCAAAATTATAGTCAATGGAATACTGAAAGAGCACCCAATCCCACTAAGAAAATAAACTCAATTGAAGAAACCAATGATTTGTCTTCTAAAACGGACACTATTCTTGCTTTTATTAATAAACAAAATATGGAGAATGTGCCTTTGCGGGAGCTAGTTGGTAGTAATTCTGAAAGTGTGGATGTTAATTTTGTTAGGAATTATGGTAGCAATGGTTTTGGTAATACTTACAATTCATATAGTAAACCTCCTTATGTGCCAAATAAGTGGAAGCCTTCAGTGAAATTTCTGAATCTAATAAATTGCTTATGGAACAAGTTGGTAGTCACAATGCTATGATACATGAGTTAAATAAGTCTATTGCATCCATTAGTAGTGATATTAAAGGATTGCAACTTCAATCTTCGAATTTAGATAAAGCATTGTCAAAATTAGCTGATAATCAAGCAACTCTATTAAGCATGTGTAATAACCCTACTTTGTAATAAAGTTGTGTTGTGTGTTGTGTACATGGCATACATGCATGAAAAACATTGCTAAAAATTTGCATTTGAAAATAACAAGTGAGATGACAAAAATCACTTAAACAAGCAACCCACAAAGTTGTTCTAACAAGTTTTTCAAAATGAACAAACTAAGGTATGGTTTTGTTGGAAATTTGAAGAGCTTTCCAAAAGTTATTTTTGTGTAATTTTTGCTATTCAAAAAGGCCCTCAAAACTAGCTTTCGGGTACTGTTTTTTAAAAGAAAAGGACCAACTTGTAGTTTCTTTTTCTCCCAGGGTGTTTTTGTAAATGTTGCTTTGTCTTCTTCGTTGGGACAGAGAAAGCAGCTGCGTGGCTGCCTTACGTCGTTGTTGCCACGTCCTTCCCCATCGACGCGCCCGGATAAGCCACAGGAGGTGACTCCCGCGACCCACTGCACTCTCTCGCTCCCTCCCCTCTAGCTCTCGCTCCCTAGCTGCTGTGACGAACGAAACCCTAGCCTCGTCGGACCTCCCTCGCCGCCGGCGATTCGGTGCTTCCCCCGCCGTTCTGAGTAGCTCCAGAGCTCCGTCGTTGCCTCCTCGTCCTCTCCAAGAAGTTAATCGAGCGGAAACGGCCGGAGCCGGCCGCGCCACCGCCATCTTCTTCACGGCCGGCGGAGCTTCCCCGCCGCGATTCGTCGCCGTCACTTCCTCTCCGGCCTCCCCGACACCTCCCTCGAGTTCCTGGTGAGCACCCGAGCGTCCCGGTGGTCTCCCCTTCCTCCCTCCCCCTCCGCATCTCTCCGCCGCCGACGTCCGCCGTCCGCCGCCGCGAAACCTCCACGGCGACAGGCTTCTAGCGACCAATAGGGGGCGGCGCCGCTACCATAGTGCTCGCCGTGATCTCCTCCGTCTCGTGGTAGTCTTTGTTTTCGGTTTGGCGCGAGAAATCAATCGATTGCTTGATCAACAGAGGATTTTGTCTCCCGGGTGATGTCATTGTGACGTCCCTGTGATGTCACAAATCTAAATTTCTTATTTTCCAGAAATAATTAATAATTACAGAATTTGGTTTAAAATGAAATAATCAATATCTCCACATTTGTAACTCAGAAAAATGAAATAAAAATATGTTTGTGTTCAGAAAAATAAACTTTACATGAATATGTCATTTTCATACATATTTGACAAACTTTATTTTTGGGCATTAATTAAATGCAGTTAAATCATCTAAAGTAAAGAAAATAAGATTTTAATCAATAAAATCAGAAAAATACAAGTTATATACCAAAATTCTCAAAATGATAAATGCAATCCATTTATGATGTTTTAAAACCCTTTTGAGCTATTAAAATTGCACTCACTTTTAGAATCGCCCGAATTGCCCTCCGGGGTCTATTCCGGGACTGTTTTTCCGATAAAATGCTTAACCGTCACATGAACCTTAGAAAACCCTTGAACATGTTTAGGTCTTTCATTCAAGTGCATTAACTTTGCCACGCATACATATTGTGCATTGCATTGATGCCATGTGTTGATTGTTTCTTCTCTGATTTTTGCTTCTTACCGGTAGAACGCTGCCCGAAGAGAAGATCAACAACCCCAGTGGCGAATACTTGATCTTAACCGACAAGTCAAGCACTTATCCAGAAAATCTTTCTATTTGGTTTTCTTATAATCAAGGCAAGCATAACCTCTTATCTGCTCATGTATGTTTTCCAAAGTGGTTTCCTCTCTCGTACATTGCATTCGGTTCCAAAGTATTTTGTGTCAGTAGGTAGAGTCCTCCTATATATGATGCATTGCTTCAATGACCTGGTCCACTACTCCTAGCTGCCATAGGGTTGTTTATGAGCGCCGTCAAAGCCTTATATATGCTATGCTTAGCTAAACATGTTTGATACCTCTGCTCCATCCGGTTGATGAATCAGAGCTGCGATAACCTAGTTTGATATGATGACGTGGTAAGATGAGTATGGTGTGGTTAACCTGACTAAGGCTTGGACGGGAGGCCACTTGGGAAGTGGTTGTTCGTTCCGTACTTGCCAACTCTAGGAGTAAGGTCCGGGCGCAGAAGCCAAGACTGAGCGTACAACCACGCGCGATGGCCATGAGCCTCGCCGACCAACTAACTTGTTCGGCTTTATCCATGAGTCACGTAGTTTGAGATTCCATTCGGCAACGCAAACAAACCTTTTAAACATTTTGGAAAATGCTCCGCCTAGGGCGTGACCGGGGTCAAGTGATGGACGTACACGGATCTTACCCCGCCTCACAGAGACAGGTGCCGTCAGGAGGATGGCCAACTCCCTGTTGACGGGGTGGCCCTGTCTTGGGTTGACTCATGGATAGGGTTGCGCAAGGTAAAGGTCGTGGCCGAACCACCCTCTGCCGGCACTTCCCGGACTAGTGCTAAAACGTAGGCACTAAGAGTCGGTTGGTACGTGTGGGTAAAGTGTACCCCCTGCAGGGATAAATCTTTTCGAGAAGTCGTGTCCGCGGTTATGGACGACTTGGTGAAAGTATTTTGGCCATAGATAACTTGAACGTGGCGTAAAACATGTTGACAATGAATGAAGGGTGCTTCCTCCGAGATCCGAGAGGGGTGACCCTTGTAGCAAGTGAGATGCTGGGAAATGAAGTTGATGGTTTCAAAAGATGATGATCTACAAGAGTTGAGTCCTTTCTCATCTGTTTTGAAAACCCTCTACGAGACGTGTTATTCTTTCTCAATTTGGAAAACAAGCATTGCTTTACGCAAATCAGCCTTCATAAAACCCTTTATGAAACTAGCAGATATATACTAGGTTAACTAAGTCTTGTTGAGTACCTCCAGTACTCAGGTTTGCTTAAATTTGGTTCAGGTGAAGATCTCACACCAGTGGTGTTTCAGCGTGGACATCGACGAGTAGTTTTGGGGTTCCTAGGTAGCAGCCTGGAATCTATGGGTTGGGACGTCGCTTTATGTTGCGGCCTCTTAGGATTTTTTTGGTTCTTGTTGATTAGCAACATAGTTTGCCTTCCGTTGTCTGATGTAATGTTAGATCATGTGACCTCTGGTTGTAAAGCTATACTCTAGTAATACATGCTCAATACAGTTTCTATGTCTAGAGTGTTGCTTTGATCGGTTGTTGGTTTTGAGCCTGTTGTTATACAGTTTTGGCTATGCCTGCATAGTTGTCGCAGTCGAGGGGTTGTGGAGCCGATGATCCATGTCCGAGCCCGCCTGCCGAAGATATTCGGCCTGGGGCGAGGTAACCCCAGTAACCCTCGATTGTTGTTGCACTTTCTGGACACATAGCAGCTCTGTATAACTTTGGTCCCGTTCCTTCAGTTTCATCCGACTCATGGACGCTTGGGTATACATATCTGGTTATGACTAGCATGGACACAAGGAGTAGTAGACCGGGGATCCGGACTATGTGCCGATGAATCCGGTCTGCCTGCCGTTGTTTGTTGCGGCCGGGGCTGGTAACCCTGAAGCCCTTGTGAATCTATTGCTAGGAGCACATGACAGTTTGTATATCTCTGGGTCCGGGGTCTGACAGGTCATGGTATCAGAGCAGGACTGTCTGTAGGAAACCCTTTGCTATTGGTCGATGTTGAGTCTAGTGTTTGCGAAAACTATTTTGAACTTGCAAATGAGTTGTGAAAACCTTCTTAGGAACTCTTTTTACTCCTTATCTGGTGTCATTCTAACTCTGAGCCTCCTTATCTCATTTGATTTGAAAAGGTGTTCCTCTCTCCTGTTACCTTCAAAACTAGGTTCAAAACCGTTGGGTGTTTTCTTTTCGGTACATCGTGTCAGGTTGCTAACCTCCCAAGTTTTGACTAACTCGAGTCCTTTGATCTATCAATTCCATAGCCGGGGTTGCATCTCTGTGTGATTCCCGGTTGTTCTTTTAGATGATGTGACTTTCTCCTTAAACATAATGTCCTATATCTTGTCTCCGTTGAACTATCATGTATACCATTCCGTTGTTTCTCCTTTCATGAATGTGTTATTCATGGTTTCTCTCCTTTTTACTCAGGATGTCCGGTGGTACTCGTAGACATCGTGGACGTAATCTTCCTGAGGCAGAAGTTCCGCCTTCTCCCACAATGGCACAGGTTCTGCAGAATATCGAGACCAGCCGCCTAAGAAGTGAACATCTTCTTGAACGTGTGGTGTAGAATACTGAACGTCGCGCTGAAGGTGTTACACTTGGGAGTTTTCTCAAAGCTCAGCCTCCTACCTTTGCTGATTCCAAGGAGCCTCTGGATGCTGATGACTGGCTTTGTACAATTGAGCGCAAGTTTGTTGCTCTTCATGTCCAAGATAATGACCGTGTGAACTTCACCACCTACAAGCTAGAAGGTGCTGCTGTTGCTTGGTGGGAAGGTTTTTTGGCGTTGCAGGGTCACCTAGGCAGAGTTCTGTGTTGCGTTCCGTGATGCTTATATTCCAAAGGCAATCATGGACTTTAAAAGGAAGGAATTCCTCGATCTCACTTAGGGAAACATGAATGTTGAACCTTACGGGTGAGAATTCATCCGTTTGGCTCGCTATGCTCCTCGTGATGTCAGAGATGATGAGGACAAGCAGGAACTATTTCGGAAGGGTCTGAACCCAACCCTCCGTTATGAGTTGCTTCCTTTCAATTTCCAGAGTTTCCAGGAGTTGTATAATCAGGCTATTACCCTTGAATATGGCAGAAAGGAGATGGAGATTGCTGTAAAATGGGATGCTGGTAATTCTTGTGCAACTTCCTCTGGCTCCAAGAAGCGCCGTGTGTTCATACCATACAGTGCTATTCCTAGAGCCATGTTTGCACCCAGTTATGAGGGACACGTTCCTCGTCCGCCTCCGTCAGTTGCTAAACCACCTGATCTTATGTGTTTCAAGTGTGGTCAGCCGGGTCATCTTTCTCGAGACTGTCTTCAGAAGAAAATTGGTCGTGGAGTTTCTCCGCCCAACAAAAATGTGAAGAACACTGGTGCTATACATGCTTGCTTAACACATGTTACACTTGAGAAGGCTCAAAATGATCCAAGCATCCTTTGGAGTACAATTCGAGTTAACTCCATTCTGGCTACAGCGTTGTTTGACTTTGGAGCATCCCATACCTTCATGTCAGTAAAGTTCGCTGAAATGCATGGGATACCTTTCCAAAACATGTCCAAGTCTTTGGTGGTCCAGTCCCCAGGGCTTAGTTGGCGAACCACGATGGTTATCCCAGAGCTCATGATCGATATTAGATATCGGTGGTTCCCTACCACCTTCTATGCCTTAAAGTCAATTGACATTGATGTCATTCTAGGCATGGACTGGCTCAAAAAGTTTGGAGCTGTAATTGACTGCGCACACAAGTCCATCGTTTTGACAGATCCTTCTGGTGCTAGTGTGAAATGTTGGACGTGTGCAGATCTAGCTCCATCAGTGTGTCGTCAACTTTCACCTGAATCACAATTATACTCTATGCAAGCTGACTACCCTCCTGAAATTCATGAATTGCCAGTAGTCAGCGAGTTTCCTGATGTGTTCCTTGAAGAGTTACCTGGCATGCCACCTGATCGAAGTGTGGAATTTGTCATCGAGCTGGTCCCAGGCACCGCTCCTATGTCCAAAAGACCTTATCGTCTGGCCCCAGAAGAGTTGGCTGAATTGAAACGACAAATAGAGGAGTTAGAAGAAAAAGGTTTCATCCAACCTAGTACATCTTCTTGGAGTTGTCCGACCATCTTTGTTAAGAAAGCAGGATACAAACGTTCCGCGTCTCGTTGTTGATTATCAGCCGCTGAATGCAGTGACCATTAAAAACAAGTATCCTCTTTCAAGAATCAACGACCTGTTTGATCAGTTAGCTGGTGCAACTGTCTTCTCTAAGATGGACCTACGATCGGGATACCATCAAATAAAGATCAGAAAAGAGGACATTCCTAAAATGGCTTTCACCACTCGTTATGGTCTTTATGAGTACACCGTTATGTCCTTTGGTCTTACCAATGCTCCAGCTACATTTATGAGGCTTATGAACTCGGTATTCATGGAGTATCTCGACAAGTTCGTCGTGGTCTACATCGATGATATCTTGGTCTATTCCAAAACCGAACATGAACATGCCGAACACTTGCGTTTGGTGTTATCCAAACTCCGTGAGCACAAGTTGTATGCCAAGTTCTCTAAATGTGAATTCTGGTTGAAAGAGCTCATCTATCTCAGACACGTGGTGTCTGCCGAAGGTGTTGTCGTGATTCCAGACAAGGTCCAAACCATTCTGGATTGGGAAGCACCTAAATCAGTCAAGGATGTTCGGAGTTTTCTCGGGATGGCAGGTTATTACCGTCGATTCATCGAGAACTTCTCCAAAATTGCTAAACCTATGACTGAACTTCTGAAGAAGGGCAAGAAGTTTGAGTGGTCAGAAAAGTCAGAAGAGAGTTTCCAAACTCTGAAAACTAAAGTGACTACCGCTCCTGTGCTTGCTCTTCCTGATACGAGCAAGGACTTCGTTATCTTCTGTGATGCCTCGCAATAAGGACTCGGTTGTGTGTTAACGCAAGAGGGTCATGTGGTGTCCTATGGTTCTCGTCAGTTGAAACCACATGAGCATAACTATCCAACCCATGATCTCAAACTAGCAGCCGTGGTCCATGCTCTCAAACAATGGCGACATTATCTTCTTGGTAATCGCTGTAAGTTGTACTCGGATCATCAGAGTCTGAAATATCTGTTCACCCAACCGGATCTGAACCTCAGACAGAGAAGATGGTTGGAAATAATTAAAGACTTTGATTTGGGCCTCAACTATCAACCCGGCAAAGCCAATGTCGTGGCTGATGCGCTAAGCCGGAAGTCCTATTGCAATAACTTGATGATACAACAAGCTCAACCTTCTCTTCATGAGGAGTTCTCCAAGCTAAACCTTGAAATTGTTCCTTCTAGTTATCTTGCTAACCTAGAGATAAAACCTTCTTGTAACATCCCAAGTATGAAAATCCCCTAGAATGTTTGTTTTCATGTTTAATTAAAGTATTGCATCATGTCATCATGTTTATTTCATTGTTTGCATTTGTTTACTATTTGTTTGCATCTGTTTTATTTTGTTTTCATAATGAAACTCAAACAATTTCAAATGTTTACTTCATACTTGTCATGTTACAATCTTTTTCAAATAAAGAAATGCAAATCAAAACAACCAATTTGTTTCATTTTATTCCCTAATGATCACTTATTTAAATGATGGTTTTAATCAAACAATTAAAATCCAAACCACATTTAAAATTCAAACCAAATGCATCAAACAGTACCACTTTGAAATTATGAATGTTTTCAACACAAATTAACTCATTTGTTTATAATTGCATAGGGGTCACCCTAGTTAAAAGTGTGTTTTTATTAATGTTCATCTAATAAAGAAATTCATTCAATTTTGGTTTATTTCCAAACAGCACAAAAATTTAAATATTTTTTTGAAATCCAAACTTGGTAATTGGTTGTAATTAACATTTTGAGCTCACCCTAATTTTCTAGGATTTTTCCTAACACTAAAACCCTCCAATCTTTTCCCTTTTCTATTGCTACAAAAAAAACAGAAAGCAAAAAAAATAAAAGAAGAAAACAGCCGCGCGCGCGGCACCTACCCAGCCCAACCCACCTAACCCCCTAACTAGCGCGCAGCCCAGCCCGTTAACCCTGCGTACCGTTTCGCTTGGCCGCCACCGTCGCCCCGCGGTACGGCAGGGCATCGGAGCATGCCACGGCGGCAGTGGCTCGCCACCGACGGCATCCCTCGACGTCTGGACCCTATAAGAACCCCACGGAGCCCTAGACACCTAACCCTAGCCCCCTAGGTCCCTATCCCCTCGTCTCCGCCGCCGATCGCCACCTCCCACCGTCGTTTCCCCTCTCTGTTTTTCCCCACCGGCGACCACCGTCTGAATCTTTGCCCACCGCCGTCGCCGTGCAGCTCCACCCACCTATCTAAGTGTTGGAATCGCACCACCTAGCCACCCTCTGCCCGTTGGACACCGGAGGGAGCACGGAGAGCCACGGAGTCCGCGCCGCCGTCCTCTTCCCCGTCGCAGCTGCCGCCGTCACGCCATCGTCACCGACCCTCTGCTACATCGACGCACGGTGGTGAGCGCACCGTTCTCCTCCCTCTCCTCCTCTCCTGCTTGCGCACGTCCAGCACACGCATCCAACACCCCAGATCGCAGCAGCACGCAGCACCACCACGGCTCACCGCCGGCGACCGCATCTCTGACGAAGTTCAGTTGCTTGCGCGCGTAAAAAATTCAGTTAACACTTGGTTCGTAACGTTATCCTCCCCGCGCCTTGTTAGCTGACAACAAACGAAAGCAGCGCAGCGGTAGCAGGCAGTGCGCGCAAGGGCCAGCTCGCGGGATCGAGCCCTGGCTCCCGCACGGGATTTTTCCCCAACTTTTTCCACCTCCACGCTGACAGGGAGGGCCCCCTGTCAGCCACACAGCAGCCACGTGAGCACGCGCAGGCCAAGGGCCCCCCTGGCAGTGACTGGGGTAGGTTCCAGTACGGTATAAAAAGTTTTAAACATTTTCTGTAATAAAAAACTAGTCCTTTATTTTAACAGATTGGCCCCTGGTTTTAAAAACCTTATAACTTTTATTTTATAGACTCAAATAATGAAAATAAAATATGCACACTAGTCTAAATTAAATTGTCTACCTTTTGGTATCATTTGTTTCCTGTTTTGAATTTTCAAAATGCAATTCAAATTTGAATTCAAATAATTCAAATGCAAATTTCTAAATTCCATAACTAATTCATTCTTAATCCAATAAATGTAAATAAAATATGTTTTCCCTGCTATTTTGAATAACCTTTTCAAATATAAATTTTGTTTCATGGTTTGAATAATTTAAATTGCCTAAATAATTTAATCCTTGTTTAATTCATTTAAATTTGTTAAAATCATAACTTGCTCAAAATAAAATATTTTTGAACATGCAAAATATGTTTTCAAACCATCAAAGCATAAACTTTTCAAATGTGAATTTGAATTTATGTTTTTACCAAATAAAATTCAAATAATATTCAAACTTGTTTTAAATTCATTTAAAACTTGTTTAATATTGTTTAAGACATAATAAATTCATCCTAACTCCTATTTCAAAATTTGAAACATGTAATCCAACTAAAATTTGGTATTATTTTCAAATATGAATTTTGTTATTTGTTTTGAACATTTTAAGTTGATGAAAACAACAAATACTTGTGTGACATCTTTAAGTAACCCAAATTTTCCAAACTTAATAAATAATTTCCAACACTTGTTAAATTCCTTTAACACTTGCATCTGTTGTTGTTATTTTGTTGTTATCATCATGCATGCATCATGATAAGCAAACTTTCACCTGTTAATCAATTATAGATCATTTGTTTCCACTTAATGCATGGACCTTTTCCATATGCAATCCAATTGCATAGGGGTCCATTTAAATTGTGTCACTTCATCAACTAGTTTATTTTGATGCAACCATTAACTTGACATGCATCATCCCATGGTTGTGCACTATGCCATGATATTGATTGTTTATATTTCTGTCTTGTTTGTTTGCTTCTTCTCGAATAGACGACGACGTTGAGACAGACGATCTTTACAGCACCCCTTCTGAGGATCTAGCTCAGTACCCGGCTGCTGAGTTTGCAGGCAAGTTATCACTCACATGAACCATTGTGTTCCTTTCAACCCTGGTTACCGATACTTTCCGTTGTCTATTTCTGCTAGCCTTAGTGGTAGTTGTTTCTGTTACGAACCTATCACATGAATCCCTTAACCCTGATATTGCCTCACCACCACTCCTACAACCCTATGGTTTGAGCCAGTGTCTTACTAGCATGCTTAGGTTGTTTTGCTCGAGTCTGTTACCCGTTACTTTCAGTTACTATATCTTTATTATGTTCTAGGGGCTCGATGTTTAATCAATCAATCAATCATGCTAATGTTATTGTTAAATAAAAATTTGATGATAAGGCACCGGCAGGAGGCCCTGTGTGGTTTTGAGGCCTGCTAGTGTCGACCCTAATAGGAAAAGTGTCTTGTCTACTGATCCATGATGAGCGCACTACCCGCATGTGGGAAGCGAGTATGGGCGCCCCCCTCAATTTGATTCGGTTCGCATCTCGTCCAAATCATCTCATTTAGTTCGTGTTTTTCCATTTGCCGCATGCATGTTTTTGCGAGCCCAGCGCAGGGTGGAACTTTTGTAGTCGGCATATAGGGGGACACGTTCTTAGAGTGCTATGAGGGTCCATTTTCTTCTGGGCTCGATTAGCCGTGCGCCCAAGGTGCTTTGGGCTTGATGCGAAGAAGAGTTGAGTTGTGTTGAGTTCCCCGCTTGGTGGGAGGCATCCCATCTGGCGGGTTATTCATACGTGTACGGCCAAATTGGTGCAACCCTGCAGGGATAAATCTTCTCGAGAAGCCGTGTTTTCCGCGGTTATGGTTAACTTGGTGAAAGTACTGGCTAACAAGTACTCAGGACAACTTGAACCTAATGATTAACAACCTTACACCCCATGATTAACAACTTGACTAGTAATAGGATTATTGTCACAATAACTTGATTCATCTTTAATCCAACTGTGTGAGTTATCCTCGGATTGCTTCTTTGGATAAGGGGAGAGATCCAGGATGGGTTTGTTTGAAGTTATCTTTCAGTTGGTTACAATACTCGATCTTATCTCCTTTCTGTTAGCCGGAAATGGTAGAATCTCTGTAGTTGGTTAGCGCAGCCAGTTGCAGCATCTTTTACATCCCCTTCCTTCCGTTGAACCCAAGGCATCTGTACTTGGTGTTGACGGGTTATACTTTGGTGAACTGTGAGTCTTGCTTGCCAGTACATCTATGTACTGACCCCTTTGGGGCTGTGGTTTCCGCAGACTACGCTTACGAGGATCCAGGTGACGGCTACTACGTGGAGTTTGACGAGGCTGCTGACGAGTAGTTAGCGGACCCGGGCAGGATCCGATACATCGTGGATGGGCTCCGTCTTTATTTCAGTTTCCGGCTTCTTAAGCCTATTTGGATTTGTCTGTACTCAGACCCCTTTGAATGCTTCCGCTGAGATGTAATGATGTTATGTTGGGACATGTGTCCTCTGGATGATTGTATTTGCTTTTCTCTACTCTAGTGAGAGCTATTTGCAACTTATTTCAATCGTTTGTGTCTTAGAGATATGTTGTGTTATCAGTTTGTTCAAAGCCGTTGATGTACCATGTGTGTATGGTATGAAGTACGTTAATGGTAGTGTCCTGATTTCTATGGGATAGTTTACGTCGACGTTGAACAGATAGGGGTTGGTTGTCACACATACGTGTGTTGGCCTACTCGTAAGAGGATGCGGGTGCCGGTAAGCCCCGTAATCCAATCTACTACTGTTCAACGGAACGGCGAGTATCCTTTAGAAGTCCGGGTGCGACAAATGATATCAGAGCCTGTCCGCCTGTAGGATCCCTTTTTACTGGTCGCAGTTGAGTCTAGAAACTATTTTGTAGCTATATAGGAAAAATGAAACGTGAGAGTAGGAATTCTGCCATTTTTCTTCTTTCCCCACCCACCCACCCTTTTCTGGTAAGGAAGTGCAACGTTGTTTTCTCTTCTCACCTAAACTTTCAAGTTAGGATTTCACGTGTTTTGGGTTCTCCGTAGTACCTCAGGAGTTTTTGGTCTCGTGTTTCCCCGATGTTGCTTCAATATCCTGTTCTTTTCAACACCCTTTTCGTCCGTTGAACCTTGTTGTTGCTTTCCACACCAGTTCTCTACCGGCGTCTAATCAAAACCTCCCAAATCATCTGCAGATGGATCTCAGGTTCTACCCGCAGGTGGTTCGGATGACTCGCTGTGAGAGCACCGCCGGTTATCCGGAGATGCTGAGAGACATGGTCACCTATCTGGGGTTCCATTGGGCACCAGAGTACCAGGTCTACGAGCAGCAGCGAGAGTTTGACCAGACCTACTACCAGGCTATCGTCTACATTCTGTCAGATGATGGCATGAGCGTTGTCCACCGCTACGAGGCAGTAGGTTCCACAGTGGATATGGCCGTGCAGCAGGCAGCTTATGTGAGTCTCACCGTCCTCCGTGCTGACTACTGGGGGTTTGACGATTCTATCTATCGCCACATCCCCCGTGGTTACATCACTTCAGCGGGAGCTTACTTCACCCTCTACGACAACCTGGATGTCTACGAGCATGATAACACCAGGCTGCACACCACCGCTCAGTTTGTGAGGCACAGTAACGCTGTTGCCACCACACTTTCTCAGGAGTTGGCCTCAGTCAGGGAGCAGCTCTACCTTGCTTTGACTCGTCTGGCTACGTACACCACAGACTTTGTTGGAGATGAGCGCTTTGCACGTTTCCATCAGACAGTTGGACGTAGTTTACCAGATGCTGGAGGTTATGAGCCGATCAGAGGTCCACTTCTCAACCTCGGAGCTGGTTACACTGGGATTCCACGCTTTGGAGCACAGGGAGACGACGCTTTCTACTTCACCACACCGAGAGTTGCTCTCAGAGCAGTCCCGATCTACGTGGATCGTTGTTCTACCTACTTCCGTGGGATTCCTCCTCACCGTATCTCTCGTTGTACTACTCACCGTCGTCCTGCGTGATGAGCATGGGAGTACAGATGTATCCGTTCCTAGCTATGTTTAGTTATCCTTTGTCTTTCGAACCATGTATTGGTGTGTTGGATATTCTGATGTATTTGAACATGTGATGACGTACCTGTTGGTTATCTATTCATGCGTCGGAATAATCTATCTTTCGGTTACCAAGTCTATCCTTTTCTATTGTTGTGCTAAAATGCATGTCTATTCAGGATGCCGCCAACAAGGAGCAACCCGCCTGAACCACCTCCGCTCACGGAGCTGTTGACTCAGATGACTCAGGTCGTGGCTCAGATGGCCCAGATCCAGGCTAACCAGCACAACAACCAGAATGCTCCGCGAGTCAGCATCAACGAGTTTCTGAGTATGGGTCCGAGAGCTTTCGTGGCAACACGTGAGCCTCTGGATGCTGATGACTGGACCAGGGAGATGGCCAGGGCTCTGGACATTGCTCACGTTGCTGAGGAGGACAAAGTCAGGTATGCCACCTACCTACTGAAGGGTCAGGCAGCTACCTGGTGGGAGAACTACCAGACCATGAGAGCTGGCTATCCTATCACCTGGGGTTGTTTCAAGGATGCCTTCCTGAAGCACCACATCCCAGATGGTCTCATGGAAAGGATGCGTGAGGAATTTTGCTCTCTCAAGCAGGGCAAGCTGGACGTCATTGGCTACCAGAACGAGTTCAATCGTCTCGCTCGATACGCTGGTGATGAGGTGTCCACTGAAGCTAAGAAGATGGAAAGGTTCCGCCGAGGTTTTAACCCGGAACTGAAGTACGCTCTCACCAACATCAAGTGCAAGGACTTCGAGGAGCTCGTGAACACCGCGCTCAATGAGGAAAATGGGCGCAAGGCGTTCGAAGAGTCCTGCAAGCACTCACGTGAGGGTGGTTCCTCCTCCAACATGACCACCCCTCCGCAGAAGCGCCGCATCTGGGTGCCAAATGCTGCTGTCACTCGGGCTCCATATGCCCAAGATTCTCCAGGCTTTGCTCCCCGCCCACCCAACCTAGCTCAGATGCAGAGTCAGAGGGTTCCAATGGGGCAGCCAAGGCCAGGTCCTCCTCGTGTCATCACTTGCTACAAATGCAAGGAGACTGGACACTACGCTGATAAGTGCACTCAGAGGCAGCTACCTCCACCTACTCGCCCCAACACCAACCAGGCAATGGTTTGTGCTCCCCCGGCTAAAGCCTTCAACTCCAACAACAGGCCTGTCGGGAGGACCGCGAGGGTGAATCATATTAAGGCCGACAAAGCTGAGGAAGCTGTTGACGTCGTTCTCGGTATATTACCCGTAAACTCTATTCCAGCTAAAGTGTTGTTTGATACCGGAGCATCGCATTCTTTTGTGTCAAAGATTTTTGCAAAAGCATACAACCTAGTTCTGGTTCCGCTAAGCAATCAAATGACTGTTCACTCTCCGGGACCGCAAATGTTGACTTCCAAGATAAGTAAGGACAATCAAATCCTAATTGGAGGTCGCATATTCCTTGCTTCACTCATGTTGCTGGGAAATTCTGACATTGATGTCATTCTGGGTATGGATTGGTTGAAGACCCACAAAGCAAAAATTGACTGTGCTCAAAAGTCAATAACTCGATCACACCCTTCAGGCCAGATAGTCTATTCTCCATATGAATCAAGATCTGTTCAGCTGTTCAACCTCGATGCTAAACCCCTTCCTGCAATTGAAAATGTTCCGGTGGTTTGTGAATTCCCTGACGTCTTTCCAGAAGAGTTGCCAGGGATGCCTCCGGACAGAGCAGTTGAGTTCGTGATCGAGCTTGAACCAGGTACTGCTCCAATCTCTAAGCATCCATACAAGATAGCTCCTCCTGAACTGAAATTGTTGAAGGAGCAAATCGATATGTACATGGAGAAAGGTTACATTCAGCCTAGTTCCTCCGCTTGGGGTTGCCCAACTCTGTTTGTTGCCAAGAAGGATCAAACAAAAAGACTCGTGGTGGACTATCGTCCTCTCAACGAGAAAACCATCAAAAACAAGTATCCAATTCCTCGTATCGATGATCTTTTTTATCAACTTGCTGGAGCCTCAATATTCTCAAAGTTGGACTTGAGGATGGGTTACCATCAGATAAAGATCAGAAAGGAAGATATTCCTAAGACAGCTTTCACCACTCGTTACGGTCTATATGAATACACTGTCATGTCCTTTGGTCTCACCAATGCACCGGCGACATTCTCAAGACTCATGAATTCTGTCTTCCATGAATACCTCGACAAGTTCGTTGTGGTATATCTCGATGACATTCTAGTCTACTCCAAATCCGAGGAAGAGCATGGAGAACACCTTCGTCTCACTCTCATGAAACTTCGCGAGCATCGTCTATATGCCAAGTTCTCCAAATGTGAGTTCTGGATTCCATAAGTTGCATATCTTGGTCATATCATCTCTGCCAAAGGCATAGCCATTGGCCCGGAAAAGGTTAAGGCAATTGTTGATTGGAAACCCCCTAAGACGGTGAAGCAAGTCAGAAGTTTTCTTGGCTTGGCTAGCTATTGCCGTCGTTTCGTCCAAAACTTTTCCAAGATTGCCAAACCTCTCACTGATCTCACAAAGAAGGACAAGAAGTTCGTTTGGACTCCGCAGTGTGATGAGAGTTTCAATCTCCTGAAGGCTAAACTCACTTCTACCCCAGTTCTGGTTGGCCCAGATACTACCAAACCTTTCCAAATATTCTGCGATGCATCTCTCCAAGGTCTAGGTGCAGTTCTTATGCAAGAACGTCAAGTTGTGGCTTATGCTTCACGTCAGTTGAATGCACATGAGCAAAACTATCCCACACATGATCTTGAACTTGCAGCAGTTGTGTTTGCCCTCAAGAAATGGAGACAATACTTGTTGGGTAACAAAACTGAAATCTTTTCCGATCATAAGAGTCTGAAATACATCTTCACTCAGCCAGATCTAAACCTCAGGCAAAGGAGATGGATTGAAAAGATTAAAGACTTTGATCTCACCATTTCTTACACTCCAGGCAAGGCTAATGTTATGGCCGATGCTCTCAGTCGCAAATCCTATTGCAATAATCTCATGATCATGGAAAGCCAACCTCCACTTCATGAAGAATTCCAGAAGCTGAACCTTGGTCTTGTTCCTCAAGGTTACCTTTCTAGTTTGACAGCCAGTCCAACTCTCGAGGACAAGATTCGTTCTGAACAACTTTGTGATACTGAAATCAAGAAGATTGTAGAGCACATCAAGGAAGGAAATGATAAATTCAAGTCCTTCTCAATTGATGACAAGGGAACTGTGTTCTTCGAAGGACGCATTGCAGTTCCTCAGATCCAAAGTCTCAAAGATGTCATTCTCAAGGAGGCTCATGAAACTCCTCTCTCCATCCACCCTGGAAGTACAAAGATGTACCAGGATATCAAGACTCTGTATTGGTGGCCTGGCATGAAACGTGAAATTGCTCAATACGTTTCTGAATGCGACGTTTGTCAACGTGTTAAGGCAGTCCATCAGAAAAAAGCCGGTCTACTCCAACCTCTGAAAATTCCTGAGTGGAAGTGGGACATGATTGAAATGGACTTTGTTACTGGTTTTCCAAAGTCCAAAAAGGGCAACGATGCAATCTTTGTTGTTATTGATCGTCTCACTAAGGTAGCTCACTTCTTTGCTGTCAAGGAAACTATCTCAGCTAGCCAGTTAGCAGAACTCTACACAGCAAGGATTGTTCCTCTTCATGGTGTTCCATTGGAAATAAGCTCAGACCGTGGAAGTATCTTCACTTCTCATTTCTGGAAGAGTTTTCAAGAATCATTGGGCACTAAACTTCTGTTCAGCACAGCTTATCACCCTCAGTCTCAGGGGCAAGTCGAAAGAGTCAATCAGATTCTCGAGGATATGCTCAGAGCATGTGGTCTCTCCTTTGGCATTAAATGGGAGGATCGCCTTCCATATGCTGAATTCTCTTACAACAACAGCTACCAGGCAAGCCTAGGCATGTCACCATTTGAGGCATTGTATGGCCGCAGATGTAGGAGTCCAATCAATTGGTCTAGAGCTGGTGAACGTTCACTCTTAGGCCCTGACATTGTTAAGGAAGCCGAGGAGAAAGTTCGTATCATTCGTGACAATCTCAGGATTGCTCAGTCTCGTCAGAAGAGCTACTATGACAGCAAGCACAGGGATATGGTCTATACACCTGGTGACAAGGCATATCTCCGTGTAACTCCCCTCAGAGGCACTCATCGTTTTGGTGTGAAAGGAAAGCTTGCACCAAGATACATTGGTCCTTTCAACATTCTCTCAAGGCGGGCAGAAAATGCTTATCGTCTTGAACTTCCAGAAAAACTATCCAAGGTGCACGATGTGTTCCACGTGTCACAGCTCAAGAAGTGTTTCAAAGATCCAGATCGTGCAGTTGATCATGATTCCATTGAACTGCAAGATGATCTATCTTATGAGGAGCACCATGTTCGTATTCTCGATGAGACCGAGCGTAAGACTCGCAACAAGAGCACCAAGTTCTTGAAAGTGCAGTGGTCGCATCATTCCGATAAAGAGGCAACGTGGGAGACCGAAGAGGATCTTCGCAAGAAGTATCCGGACCTTTTCACTTCTCAGTAAGGAATCTCGGGGCGCGATTCCTTCAAGGGGGGGCGTTTTGTAACATCCCAAGTATGAAAATACCCCTAGAATGTTTGTTTTCATGTTTAATTAAAGTATTGCATCATGTCATCATGTTTATTTCATTGTTTGCATTTGTTTACTATTTGTTTGCATCTGTTTTATTTTGTTTTCATAATGAAACTCAAACAATTTCAAATGTTTACTTCATACTTGTCATGTTACAATCTTTTTCAAATAAAGAAATGCAAATCAAAACAACCAATTTGTTTCATTTTATTCCCTAATGATCACTTATTTAAATGATGGTTTTAATCAAACAATTAAAATCCAAACCACATTTAAAATTCAAACCAAATGCATCAAACAGTACCACTTTGAAATTATGAATGTTTTCAACACAAATTAACTCATTTGTTTATAATTGCATAGGGGTCACCCTAGTTAAAAGTGTGTTTTTATTAATGTTCATCTAATAAAGAAATTCATTCAATTTTGGTTTATTTCCAAACAGCACAAAAATTTAAATATTTTTTTGAAATCCAAACTTGGTAATTGGTTGTAATTAACATTTTGAGCTCACCCTAATTTTCTAGGATTTTTCCTAACACTAAAACCCTCCAATCTTTTCCCTTTTCTATTGCAACAAAAAAACAGAAAGCAAAAAAAATAAAAGAAGCAAACAGCCGCGCGCGCGGCACCTACCCAGCCCAACCCACCTAACCCTCTAACTAGCGCGCAGCCCAGCCCGTTAACCCCGCGTACCGTTTCGCTTGGCCGCCACCGTCGCCCCGCGGTACGGCAGGGCATCGGAGCATGCCACGGCGGCAGTGGCTCGCCACCGACGGCATCCCTCGACGCCTGGACCCTATAAGAACCCCACGGAGCCCTAGACACCTAACCCTAGCCCCCTAGGTCCCTATTCCCTCGTCTCCGCCGCCGATCGCCACCTCCCACCGTCGTTTCCCCTCTCTATTTTTCCCCACCGGCGACCGCCGTCTGAATCTTTGCCCACCGCCGTCGCCGTGCAGCTCCACCCACCTATCTAAGTGCTGGAATCGCACCACCTAGCCACCCTCTGCCTGTTGGACACCGGAGGGAGCACGGAGTCCGCGCCGCCGTCCTCTTCCCCGTCGCAGCTGCCGCCGTCACGCCATCGTCACCGACCCTCTGCTACGTCGACGCACGGTGGTGAGCGCACCGTTTTCTCCTCCCTCTCCTACTCTCCTGCTTGCGCACGTCCAGCACACGCATCCAGCACCCCAGATCGCAGCAGCACGCAGCACCACCACGGCTCACCGCCGGCGACCGCATCTCTGACGAAGTTCAGTTGCTTGCGCGCGTAAAAAATTCAGTTAACACTTGGTTCGTAACGTTATCCTCCCCGCGCCCTGTTACCTGACAACAAACGAAAGCAGCGTAGCGGTAGCAGGCAGTGCGCGCAAGGGCCAGCTCGTGGGATCGAGCCCTGGCTCCCGCACGGGATTTTTCCCCAACTTTTTCCACCTCCACGCTGACAGGGAGGGCCCCCTGTCAGCCACACAGCAGCCACGTGAGCACGCGCAGGCCAAGGCCCCCCCTGGCAGTGACTAGGGTAGGTTCCAGTACGGTATAAAAAGTTTTAAACATTTTCTGTAATCAAAAACTAGTCCTTTATTTTAACAGATTGGCCCCTAGTTTTAAAAACCTTATAACTTTTATTTTATAGACTCAAATAATGAAAATAAAATATGCACACTAGTGTAAATTAAATTGTCTACCTTTTGGTATCATTTGTTTCCTGTTTTGAATTTTCAAAATGCAATTCAAATTTGAATTCAAATAATTCAAATGCAAATTTCTAAATTCCATAACTAATTCATTCTTAATCCAATAAATGCAAATAAAATATGTTTTCCCTGCTATTTTGAATAACCTTTTCAAATATAAATTTTGTTTCATGGTTTGAATAATTTAAATTGCCTAAATAATTTAATCCTTGTTTAATTCATTTAAATTTGTTAAAATCATAACTTGCTCAAAATAAAATATTTTTGAACATGCAAAATATGTTTTCAAACCATCAAAGCATAAACTTTTCAAATGTGAATTTGAATTTATGTTTTGACCAAATAAAATTCAAATAATATTCAAACTTGTTTTAAATTCATTTAAAACTTGTTTAATATTGTTTAAGACATAATAAATTCATCCTAACTCCTATTTCAAAATTTGAAACATGTAATCCAACTAAAATTTGGTATTCTTTTCAAATATGAATTTTGTTATTTGTTTTGAACATTTTAAGTTGATGAAAACAACAAATACTTGTGTGACATCTTTAAGTAACCCAAATTTTCCAAACTTAATAAATAATTTCCAACACTTGTTAAATTCCTTTAACACTTGCATCTGTTGTTGTTATTTTGTTGTTATCATCATGCATGCATCATGATAAGCAAACTTTCACCTGTTAATCAATTATAGATCATTTGTTTCCACTTAATGCATGGACCTTTTCCATATGCAATCCAATTGCATAGGGGTCCATTTAAATTGTGTCACTTCATCAACTAGTTTATTTTGATGCAACCATTAACTTGACATGCATCATCCCATGGTTGTGCACTATGCCATGATATTGATTGTTTATATTTCTGTCTTGTTTGTTTGCTTCTTCTCGAATAGACGACGACGTTGAGACAGACGATCTTTACAGCACCCCTTCTGAGGATCTAGCTCAATACCCGGCTGCTGAGTTTGCAGGCAAGTTATCACTCACATGAACCATTGTGTTCCTTTCAACCCTGGTTACCGATACTTTCCGTTGTCTATTTCTGCTAGCCTTAGTGGTAGTTGTTTCTGTTACGAACCTATCACATGAATCCCTTAACCCTGATATTGCCTCACCACCAATCCTACAACCCTATGGTTTGAGCCAGTGCCTTACTAGCATTCTTAGGTTGTTTTGCTCGAGTCTGTTACCCGTTACTTTCAGTTACTATATCTTTATTATGTTCTGGGGGCTCGATGTTTAATCAATCAATCAATCATGCTAATGTTATTGTTAAATAATAATTTGATGATAAGGCACCGGCAGGAGGCCCTGTGTGGTTTTGAGGCCTGCTAGTGTCGACCCTAATAGGAAAAGGGTCTTGTCTACTGATCCATGATGAGCGCACTACCCGCATGTGGGAAGCGAGTATGGGCGCCCCCCTCAATTTGATTCGGTTCGCATATCGTCCAAATCTTCTCATTTAGTTCGTGTTTTTCCATTTGTCGCATGCATGTTTTTGCGAGCCCAGCGCAGGGTGGAACTTTTGTAGTCGGCATATAGGGGGACACGTTCTTAGAGTGCTATTAGGGTCCATTTTCTTCTGGGCTCGATTAGCCGTGCGCCCAAGGTGCTTTGGGCTTGATGCGAAGAAGAGTTGAGTTGTGTTGAGTGCCCCGCTTGGTGGGAGGCATCCCATCTGGCGGGTTATTCATACGTGTACGGCCAAATTGGTGCAACCCTGCAGGGATAAATCTTCTCGAGAAGCCGTGTTTTCCGCGGTTATGGTTAACTTGGTGAAAGTACTGGCTAACAAGTACTCATGACAACTTGAACCTAATGATTAACAACCTTACACCCCATGATTAACAACTTGACTAGTAATAGGATTATTGTCACAATAACTTGATTCATCTTTAATCCAACTGTGTGAGTTATCCTCGGATTGCTTCTTTGGATAAGGGGCGAGATCCAGGATGGGTTTGTTTGAAGTTATCTTTCAGTTGGTTACAATACTCGATCTTATCTCCTTTCTGTTAGCCGGAAGTGGTAGAATCTCTGTAGTTGGTTAGCGCAGCCAGTTGCAGCATCTTTTACATCCCCTTCCTTCCGTTGAACCCAAGGCATCTGTACTTGGTGTTGACGGGTTATACTTTGGTGAACTGTGAGTCTTGCTTGCCAGTACGTCTATGTACTGACCCCTTTGGGGCTGTGGTTTCCGCAGACTACGCTTACGAGGATCCAGGTGACGGCTACTACGTGGAGTTTGACGAGGCTGCTGACGAGTAGTTAGCGGACCCGGGCAGGATCCGAGACATCGTGGATGGGCTCCGTCTTTATTTCGGTTTCCGGCTTCTTAAGCCTATTTTGATTTGTCTGTACTCAGACCCCTTTGAATGCTTCCGCTGAGATGTAATGATGTTATGTTGGGACATGTGTCCTCTGGATGATTGTATTTGCTATTCTCTGCTCTAGTGAGAGCTATTTGCAACTTATTTCAATCTTTTGTGTCTTAGAGATATGTTGTGTTATCAGTTTGTTCAAAGCCGTTGACGTACCATGTGTGTATGGTATGAAGTACGTCAATGGTAGTGTCCTGATTTCTATGGGATAGTTTACGTCGACGCTGAACAGATAGGGGTTGGTTGTCACACATACGTGTGTTGGCCTACTCGTAAGAGGACGCGGGTGCCGGTAAGCCCCGTAATCCAATCTACTACTGTTCAACGGAACGGCGAGTATCCTTTAGAAGTCCGGGTGCGACACTTCTCTGGAGGACCAGATCAAAAAGGTTCAAAAGAATGATTTAGGCATCGCTAACATCAAGAAGAGCATTGCTAACGGAGTTGATAAGTGCTTCAATGTTGATAACAAAGGTACCGTCTATTTTGGCAATCGTTTGGTGGTGCCAAAGACACAGAATCTCAGAAGGCTTATACTCCAAGAGGCTCATGAAACACCTCTTCCTATCCATCCTGGTAGTACTAAAATGTATCAGTATCTACGTACAAGGTTTTTGGTGGACTGGAATGAAGCGAGAAATAGCTAAGTATGTTGCTGAATGCGATGTTTGTCGTCGTGTTAAAGCTGAACATCAAAGACCAGCCGGTGTTCTCCAACCTCTACCGATTCTTGAGTGGAAGTGGGATGAAATCGGTATGGATTTCATCACCGGTCTTCCCAAAACCAAGAAGAGTCACAATGCTATCTGGGTAGTGGTGGACCGACTATCCAAGGTTGCTCGTTTTCTCCCTATTCGAGAGGCCATCACCACTAGTCAGTTGGCAGATCTATACATCTCCCGAATAGTCAGTCTTCATGGAGTTCCTAAAAGGATTGTCTCAGATCGTGGGAGTATATTTGTCTCCAGGTTTTGGGGATGTCTCCAAGAATCTATGGGAACTCGTCTTTCTTTCAGCACTACTTACCATCCACAAACCGGTGGACAAACTGAAAGAGTAAATCAAATTCTTGAGGACATGCTTCGAGCTTGTGTTATCTCTTTCGGTAAGGATTGGGAAAAGTTCCTTCCCTTTGCTGAGTTCACTTACAACAACAGTTATCAATCCAGTTTGGGCAAGGCTCCTTTTGAAGTTCTGTATGGCCGTAAATTCCGAACTCCGCTGAATTGGTCTGAAACCGATGAAAGGTCATTCTTCAGTCCGGATACAATCAAGGAAGCAGAAGAAACTGTTCGCATCATTCATGAACGTTTGAAAATAGCTCAATCTCGTCAGAAGAGTTATTATGATCGTCGTCATCAAGACGTTCGTTATGAAATCGGTGAGAAAGCTTATCTTCGAGTCACACCTTTGAAAGGTGGAAAACGTTTCGGAATCAAAGGCAAACTGGCTCCTCATTACATTGGTCCATTCCCCATCATCGGGAAACGAGGTCAAGTTTCATATCAGCTACAGTTGCCTCCAGGATTTCCAGATGTTCATGATGTATTCCATGTTTCCCAACTCAAACGTTGCTTCAAAGATCCTGTCCGTGGTGTGGACCACGAGACTATCAAGCTCAAGGAAGATCTCGCTTACAAAGAGGTCCCTGTCCGTATTCTTGATGAGGCCGAACGAAGAACTCGCAGTCAAACCATCAAGTTCCTCAAAGTTCATTGGTCACATCATTCCGAGAACGAAGCAACCTGGGAACGAGGGGATCGCTTGCGATCTAAGTACCCCGACTTCTTTTCTAAAACCTAGGAATCTCGGGACGAGATTCTTGTAAGGGGGGTAGACTTGTAACAACCCTACTTTCTAATAAAGTTGTGTTGTGTGTTGTGTACATGGCATACATGCATGAAAAACATTGCTAAAATTTGCATTTGAAAATAACAAGTGAGATGACAAAAATCACTTAAACAAGCAACCCACAAAGTTGTTCTAACAAGTTTTTCAAAATGAACAAACTAAGGTATGATTTTGTTAGAAATTTGAAGAGTTTTCCAAAAGTTATTTTTGTGTAATTTTTGTTGTTCAAAAAGGCCCTCAAAACTAGCTTTCGGGTACTGTTTTTTAAAAGAAAAGGACCAACTTGTAGTTTCTTTTTCTCCCAGGGGTTTTTTGTAAATGTTGCTTTGTCTTCTTCGTTGGGACAGAGAAAGCAGCTGTGTGGCTGCCTTATGTCGCTGTTGCCACGTCCTTCCCCATCGACGCGCCCGGATAAGCCACAGGAGGTGACTCCCGCGACCCACTGCACTCTCTCGCTCCCTCCCCTCTAGCTCTCGCTCCCTAGCTGCTGTGACGAACGAAACCCTAGCCTCGTCGGACCTCCCTCGCCGCCGGTGATTCGGTGCTTCCCCCGTCGTTCTGAGCAGCTCCAGATCTCCGTCGTTGCCTCCTCGTCCTCCCCAAGAAGTTAATCGAGCGGAAACGGCCAGAGCCGGCCGCGCCACCGCCATCTTCTTCGCGGCCGGCGGAGCTTCCCCGCCGCGATTCGTCGATGTCACTTCCTCTCCGGCCTCCCCGACACCTCCCTCGAGTTCCTGGTGAGCACCCGAGCGTCCCGGTGGTCTCCCCTTCCTCCCTCCCCCTCTGCATCTCTCCGCCGCCGACGTCCGCCGTCCGCCGCCGCGAAACCTCCACGCCGGCAGGCTTCTGGTGACCAATTGGGGGCGGCGCCGCTACCATAGTGCTCGCCGTGATCTCCTCCGTCTCGTGGTAGTCTTTGTTTTCGGTTTGGCGCGAGAAATCAATCGATTGCTTGATCAGAAGACGATTTTGTCTCCCGAGTGATGTCACTGTGACGTCTCTGTGATGTCACAAATCCAAATTTCTTATTTTCCAGAAATAATTAATAATTACAGAATTTGGTTTAAAATGAAATAATCAATATCTCCACATTTGTAACTCAGAAAAATGAAATAAAAATATGTTTGTGTTCAGAAAAATAAACTTTACATGAATATGTTATTTTCATACATGTTTGACAAACTTTATTTTTGGGCATTAATTAAATGCAGTTAAATCATCTAAAATAAAGAAAATAAGATTTTAATCAATAAAATCACAAAAATACAAGTTATATACCAAAATTCTCAAAATGATAAATGCAATCCATTTATGATGTTTTAAAACCCTTTTGAGCTATTAAAATAGCACTCACTTTTAGAATCGCCCGAATTGCCCTCCGGGGTCTATTCCGGGACTGTTTTTCCGATAAAATGCTTAACCGTCACATGAACCTTAGCAAACCCTTCAACATGTTTAGGTCTTTCATTCAAGTGCATTAACTTTGCCACGCATACATATTGTGCATTGTATCGATGCCATGTGTTGATTGTTTCTTCTCTGATGTTTGCTTCTTATCGGTAGAACGCTGCCCGAAGAGAAGATCAACAACCCCAGTTGGGAATACTTGATCTTAACCGACAAGTCAAGAACTTATCCAGAAGATCTTTCTATTTGGTTTTCTTATAAGCAAGGCAAGCATAACCTCTTATCTGCTCATGTATGTTTTCCAAAGTGGTTTCCTCTCTCGTACATTGCATTCGGTTCCAAAGTATTTTGTGTCAGTAGGTAGAGTCCTCCTATATATGATGCATTGCTTCAATGACCTGATCCACTACTCCTAGCTGCCACAGGGTTGTGTGTGAGCGCCGCCAAAGCCTTATATCTGCTAAGCTTAGCTTAACATGTTTGATACCTCTGCTCCATCCGGTTGATGAATCAGAGTTGCGATAACCTAGTTTGATATGATGACGTGGTAAGATGAGTATGGTGTGGTTAACCTGACTAAGGCTTGAAAGGGAGGCCACTTGGGAAGTGGTTGTTCGTTCCGTACTTGCCAACTCTAGGAGTAAGGTCAGGGCGCAGAAGCCAAGACTGAGCGTACAACCACGCGCGATGGCCATGAGCCTCGCCGACCAACTAACTTGTTCGGCTTTATCCATGAGTCACGTAGTTTGAGATTCCATTCGGCAACGCAAACAAACCTTTTAAACATTTTGGAAAATGCTCTGCCTAGGGCATGACCGGGGTCAAGTGATGGACGTACACGGATCTTACCCCGCCTCACAGAGACAGGTGCCGTCAGGAGGATGGCCAACTCCCTGTTGACGGGGTGGCCCTGTCTTGGGTTGACTCATGGATAGGGTTGCGCAAGGTAAAGGTCGTGGCCGAACCACCCTCTGCCGGCACTTCCCGGACTAGTGCTAAAACGTAGGCACTAAGAGTCGGTTGGTACGTGTGGGTAAAGTGTACCCCCTGCAGGGATAAATCTTTTCGAGAAGCCGTGTCCGCGGTTATGGACGACTTGGTGAAAGTATTTTGGCCATAGATAACTTGAACATGGCGTAAAACATGTTGACAATGAATGAAGGGTGCCTCCTCGGAGATGCCGAGAGGGGTGACCCTTATAGCAAGTGAGATGCTGGGAAATGAAGTTGGTGGTTTCAAAATATGATGATCTACAAGAGTCTAGTCCTTTCTCATCTGTTTTGAAAACCCTCTACGAGACGTGCTATTCTTTCTCAATTTGGAAAACAATCATTGCTTTACGCAAATCAGCCTTCATAAAACCCTTTATGAAACTAGCAGATATATAATAGGTTAACTAAGTCTTGTTGAGTACCTCCAGTACTCACGTTTGCTTAAATTTGGTTCAGGTGAAGATCTCACACTAGTGGTGTTTCAGCGTGGACATCGACGAGTGGTTTTTGGGTTCCCGTGTAGCAGCCTGGAATCTATGGGCTGGGACGTCGCTTTATGTTGCGGCCTCTTAGGCTTTTTTTTGTTCTTGTTGATTAGCAACATAGTTTGTCTTCCGTTGTCTGATGTAATGTTGGGTCATGTGACCTCTGGTTGTAAAGCTATACTCTAGTAATACATGCTCAATACAGTTTCTATGTCTAGAGTGTTGCTTTGATCGGTTGTTGGTTTCGAGCCCGTTGTTATACAGTTTTTGCTATGCCTGCATAGTTGTCGAAGTCGAGGGGTTGTGGAGCCGATGATCCATGTCCGAGCCCGCCTGCCGAAAATATTCGGCCTGGGGCGAGGTAACCCCAGTAACCCTCGATTGTTGTTGCACTTTCTAGACACATAGCAGCTCTGTATAACTTTGGTCCCGTTCCTTCAGTTTCATCCGACTCGTGGACGCTTGGGTATACATATCTGGTTATGACTAGCATGGACACAAGGAGTAGTAGACCGGGGATCCGGACTACGTGCCGATGAATCCGGTCTGCCTGCCGTTGTTTGTTGCGGCCGGGGCTGGTAACCCTGAAGCCCTTGTGGGTCCATTCGTAGGAGCACATGACAGTTTGTATATCTCTGGGTCCGGGGTCTGACAGCATGTCAGCAGGAAAGCCACAAGCACAACCTAGTGTAGGAATGAATTCTATTACTATTGCTGCTCCTATTATTGAAAATATTGATCATATTGCTGAGAATACAATTGAGCATGTCCCTACTAGCTTAGAAGAAACTTTGAATGAAATAGTGAAGTACCCGGAATATTTACTTCCATATATGTCTTATCTTGCTAGCAAAGATGAAATTAGTCCTCATGAATCAAGCATGCCAGCTAAATTAGAGAGTAAAGTAGAGGAAATTATGATGCTTACTGAAATTAAGGATCCATTACTTGATTTAGAAAATAGTAGCTTGCAAGAACTTATTGCTACTCTACAAAAATTTGCTAGTGATCCCACTATAAATGTTAATTAACCTGGCTTTGGATCTTATATTGCTAATCATGTCTTGCAAGAAAAAATTGCTAGGTACAAGAATGAGGCCATGATACCTCCTAAGATTGGGGATGCATGGACCCCCAAGGTGCTAGTTTCAGTTGGAAAAGAAATTCACCATGCTATGTTAGATCTAGGTTCTAGTGTATCGGTACTCTCTAAAGAATAATATGAATTGCTAGAACTAGAAAATTTAGAAAAGTGCTCAAGTGAATTTTTCCTTGCTGATAACTCTACTAAACATGCTGTAGGACAAGTAAAAGATGTTATGATTGAATGGCACATGACTTTCGTACCCGTTGATTTCATTATTATGGATATGGGGGATAAATCCCCTAGTCCTATTATTTTGGGTAGACCTTTTCTTCGTACTACAGGTGCAATCATCGACTCCAAGGAAGGGAATGTCAAGTTTCAGTTCCCTCACAAGAAAAGCATGGAGCACTTCCCAAGGAAGAGGGGCACGCTGAAGAACAAGCTCCCTCATGAGCTTTATCCCTCTTGATTATCGAGTAAGTAAAGCCTAGCTATATGGCTATAAAGAAAGCGCTTTACGGGAGGCAACCCGGTTGTTTTTGTTTGTATTTTCCTAGTGTCCTCTTGATGTCTCAAGAGATTAGTTTTTTTTGTTTTAATTCTGGAGTTTTCAATAAAGAGTCAAGTCAAACCCATTTGGACTTATAAGTTGCTATCCTAGTGCATGAGATTTCTGTTTCAGCACGAGTCTGCTCACCGTATGATTTTACGTTTTTTATTGGTATGTCGTATTGAGCTAATTTTCTAGTATGTTCTGCAACTTTTCTTCCTCTATAAGCACAAAAATTGGCTTAATGTTTTGACGAGTCTAGCTTAGGAAAAAAACGTTCGTTTTTCTGCTGCTGCTTTTCTGGACAGATTCTGCCTCCTTTTGTTTTATGCACTCTTTGGGCTTGGGAATCGAATTTCCATCATTATTTCAAGCAAGAGAGTGAACATACAACATAATAAACCTTATTGTCTATCTACTGGAGCATTTTATTTGGAATTTTGCACAGCTAGCATGTGATTTGTTTGTCCTTGCTAATCTCACCCCACAGAAAAAGAATGGGAGAAACATGTTTTGTGAAGTTTTTTTCACAGGGAATAGAGGAGCTGCGCCTCAATACATCCAAGAATGTTGAAATACATAATCTTGGGGATGTGATGAACACCCCACTGGAGCTACACTCTTTTGGTTAGCACACGTCTACTTTCTGTTTTTCTAAGCAAAGCATTTATCGTAGAGACTTGAAGCGTCTAGTTTTTGTTTTTATTTTTGTTTTGATAAGACCACCACCATCATTTTATATGAGATTGAGATACTGGAGTTTGGGGTTGGAATGTATTGTATGCTAGTATTATGACTTGGAATAGGGATGTCATGGTTGATTTGAAGAGCTACATATGTTTGCATGATTTATAGGCTTTTTATGTGTAGAAATTTGCAATAATGTTGTCTTGAGCTATCTCTTATTCATGTCCTTGATGTTAATTGCTGGTTTATTTAGTTTGTCATGAAATGAGTAGTTCTATGGACATATGCATGCATAGTAGCTGGTCAACTATCTCCCTCTTGCTAGCCCAAAAATTTAAAAATTCCAACAAGTAAAAACTTGTTTCCAACACTCCTTAGCCAAGTATTTCCAGTGAGTCCACCATATCTTCCCATTAGCTTCATTGCTATTCCGAGTATGTTCACCATGTTATTGTGTTATTTATGTTCTAAATTAAGATATTCACTTTATTAATTGTCATGGGTTGAACTTGGGATAGAACTCTCACGAACTTTTGAAGGCACACTTTACTTTTTATGCATCTAATAAACATGACCCAATAATGGGAGCCACAAGTTTTGCGTTTGACAAGTGTGTGGTTGGGAGCTATCTATAAACGTGTATCACCGGAAAGATTTCAACATTGCACAAAAAATTTACATTTGGTTGATATCATGTACTTTTGTTTTTGGACTCCTGCCATGCCGAAATAAAATAGAGGAATAGTAAGTTTTGATGAGTAAGTATCTATATGACTAGAGAAACGCATTGGGCCGCTAACCCAAGCCATGCTTTATCATGGTGGAAATTTACTTACAGCTTGAGTGACTCTACAACACATCCTATAATAAAATAAGAAGCTGTGCATAATAGTGAATGAAAATAAAAAAGATGATGAGTCTACTCCGTTTGTTCATCTTGTCATTGTAACATGGGCTTGTTTCCATGCCATGGGGCAAGAGGTACCTCTTTGCGGTTCTCTATGATGTCATTAATACTTATTATGATTGTACAAAGCTTATTAGGAATCTTAAGTTGAGTAATCATGGAGTAGGTTTTCACACTCACGGGGCATGAGGCTTTCAACCACCTTGTCATTCTCATTACTTCAATACTCACAATTTTAAGATGCTAGTGATAAAGGGGCAATGAGAGTCAATGGATACCACATTTCAATTAGTAATTTTAGTTGAATAATTTATAGGCTAAATAAGACTTGATCATGTTTTACCTCTACTCAATTTTCTCCAAAGTGTCCACCATATTTTCTATTCTCCATTATGCTATTCTTTGACCAATATAGGATTTTATTTTTCATTTTGTGTATGCATTTGTTCCATAGTGCTTTTATTTCATTATACACTTTGTGAACTTTCATGAAGCATCTTTGCTTGCATATTTGATATTTCTTACAACATGAATTGTATATTGCTACTCATTTCTAGTATTAATCATTTGATTATATGTAGCATGAATAATCCTCCTTGATATCCCATGATTGTTTAAATATGGAAAACCCATCTTAGTTTTATCACCTTCATACTCGAGGACGAGCATGGGTTAAGCTTGGGGATGTTGATGCATGTAAAATGCATAGATGAATTTTGCATATTTTCACATGGTTTTCTATTACATATTGCATCATATAAGGGTATAATTCAATGTTTTATAGTATTTTGGAGTTAAATTACAAAGTCCCCCAACTTTTATGGAATTAACCCTGCCTGTCAGAAACCCCGTTTTCTATATTTTTGATGTTTCAGGGGGCAAACTTCCGCTAAATCACCTGAAATCTGCGGGGGTCATTTTCTTGGAAGGAGAAGACTTGCGGGCGAAGGATCCACGAGAATTGGGCAAGGAGGCCGAAAAGAGGACCCTCCACGCGGCCAGATTCCTTGGCCGCGTGAGAGGCCCCCTTTTGGCCCCCGTGGCCCCAATTCCTTCCATCTTCGACTTACCGACTCCGTCTTGACCTAAAACCGACTATAAAAAGGGTCCCCCGTACCCTTATGGAGAGGAGCGCCGCCGAAACACCGAAACACCAAAACAGAGACCAGAAGTTCCAGATTGGAGGGGGAAACTCCGGCGGGGCGCCGCCGGTGTGATCTCCTACCCCTCCAACGTCATCTCCATCGACATCTCCATGAAGAGGGAGTAGTCCACCCCAGGGCTATGGGTTTGTGGAAGTAGCACTTGTATCTCTCTCTCTATGTGCTTCACTAATTAGATCTGTATGAGCTGCCTCACATGATTACGGGCACTGTTGTAATTCCTATGTGGTGGATCTTTTCTATGAGTTATTGAATCTGAGATTGCAATTGTTTCTCTTGAGTTATTTGAGTAGATGTATCTTATGTACCCCGTTCTTATTTTCTAGCTTTGATCAATCTAGTTCTTGAGAGCGTGTGTGGGGTGATGGGTGGATTAGTTGGAGTAACGGGGGTGGCTAGTGCTGTGAAAGTGACAGAAGTTCAGCGATCCACTTAGGTTTTGTTAAACCTTTCTTAGTTACCTCACTAGGGATAAAAAGGAGTACCTTGTTACCGAGGATTTGAAGTGACACTAATCAATCTCCATGACTAGATCTAGCAAGTTCTTACTTCAACTTCATGTCACATTGCTTAAAGCTATACTCTGGTTTTTCCTTAATTATCAAGGTGTTATGATTTATTTCGCATCTTGGTGGAGTATAAGAGGGATCAATATGACCGTAGAGATCTCTATGCTAGGACGTGATGCCCATATGAAAGTACTCAATGTTAAACATGTTATTGTAATCTCACATGTAATTCTTTATGTCCACCGTCTACTTTATTTGAGAGAATGCAAGTGTGAAACCATGAACCCCGGTCCTATTTTAAATATAAGAAAACACTCTAGTTACTTTGCTGCAATTTACTTTACTTGCACTTTACTTTACTTGCATCTCCAATTCGAATTTACATTATCTCCATCACCACTTGCATCACAAAAATACAAAAACAATCCATTGCATATTTATTTTCTCATTTGCATTTAGTAGTAGATTTAATTATTGCACATTTACTTTCAGTTTTGAATTGCGATTTAGAAGTCTCACACCTTGTGCTTGACAACCACTTGGTGAGGTTGAGGGCACAAAATTCTCTACTTGTTTGCAGGATCCTGGAGTAAGCTTGGAAGACAACTGCTGAAATACTGGCTCCCCAAGAGTTCGATATAAACCCTCGAGTCGCCCTCGTGGGGAAGAAGGCTTGCCACTAGCTACACACTCTGCACTTGGAGTCTCAACCTAGCCATCACTCGCGTATTTATGGACGGAGGCAGTGGCATCAACATTATCTACGTGGATACGCTCCGCCGGATGAAAAGGAACCTGGATGGACTTGCGGAATCAGAAACATCCTTCCACGGGATAGTTCCAGGAAAGGAGATCCGTCCACTCGGAACAATCAATCTAGAGGTTGTGCTGGGCAATCGACGCAATTACAGAAGAGAATTCCTTGACTTTGAAGTAGTCGACTGGCCCTCACAGTACCACGCCATTCTTGGTCGAACAGCGTTCGCCAGATTCATGGCAGTACCACATTACGCGTACCTGAAGGTCAAGCTACCCGGGGAATATGGTGTAATCACCATCGACGGAGATTTCCAGAAATCCAACAAGTGCGACATCGAGTTCAATGAGGTCGCAAAATCTTCCGGGATGCAGGAAGAACTGGAGGAGATAGCAAAGACCACGGACCACTCCGTGATGCCCCTCACAAAGAAAAACGCGCCAGAATTGGAATTCAACGCCAACAGCGACACTCGAAAGCATCAGGTGCACCCGACAGACTCTGCGAAGATGGCGATGGTTTCAACTACCCTCTCGCTAGCATAGGAAAGCGTGCTCGTCGAACTCCTCCGTGAGTACTGGGAAATTTTCGCCTGGCAGCCCTCAGATATGCCACGAATACCCAGGGAGTTCGCCGAGCACTCACTTGAAGTCTTCAAAGATGCAAAACCCATCAAGCAAACCACTCGACGATTTTCAGAACCCAAGCAGAAAGCGCTTGGAGAAGATGTAAACAGATTGCTATCAGCAAAATTCATCAGGGAGATCAAGATATCCACTTGGTTAGCAAACCCAGTGCTGGTCCCAAAGAAGAACACCAACATCCTTCGAGTGTGCATCGACTACACGTTGTTGAATAAGCACTGTCCCAAGGATAACTTTCCCCTCCCACGAATCGACCAGATCATGGACTCCACCGCAGGCTGTCAACACCTCTCCTTCCTGGACGCCTACTCGGGATATAATCAGATCTGGATGAAGCAGGAAGACGAGGAAAAGACAGCATTCATCACACCCCACGGTGTGTACTGCTACACGACAATGCCCTTCGGGCTCAAAACGCAGGCGCAACATATCAGCGCTGCATGCAAAAATGCCTCGCCAAGCTCATTGGCAAGAACGTACAAGTGTACGTTGACGACATCGTCATCAAGACTCGAGTAGAGGATACACTCCTCGAGTACATTAGAGAAACATTTGACGCTCTAAACGCATACATGATTAAGCTCAACCCGACAAAATGCGTCTTCAGCGTCCCAACAAGACAACTTCTCGGGTACCTGGTATCCGCCAGAGGCATCGAAGCCAACCCAGAGAAAATACAAGCAATTTTGACAATGAAGGAGCCAACCAATCTACGCGGAGTCCAACAGCTCGCAGGGCGACTAGCCGCCTTGAGCAGATTTATCGCACGATTGGATGAGCAGGCCTTACCCTTCTATAAACTGCTGAAGAAGACAGACAAGTTCGAATGGACACCAGAAGCTAAGCAGGCATTCACAGACCTGAAGCGATCCTTGGAGAGCAGGCGCATTCTGGCAACACCACAAGAGGGGAGCCACTATACCTATACCTAGCCGCAACAAACCAGGTCATCAGCACGGCCATCGTGGTCGAACGACCTGAGGAGGGCAAAGCATATGGAGTTCAAAGACCGATCTACTACATCAGCGAGGTGCTCTCGCCGTGCAAACAACGATATCCTCACTACCAGAAGCTCGCATATGGAGTTTTTCTCACAGCTCGAAAGCTCAAGCACTACTTCCAGGAACACACCATAACAGTGGTTAATGATGCATCACTCGGTACAATCATGAACAACCCAATGGCATCCGGAAGAATAGCAAAATGGAGCATCGAGCTGGGCGCTTGGGACATCATCTATGCAGGGCGCAATTCAATAAAATCCCAGGTACTCGTGGAATTCCTGAGCGAGTGGACAGAACTACAAACGCCCGGACCGCCGGAATACACGAGTAACTGGATTATGTACTTTGACGGATCCAAGAGAAATGAAGGAGCAGGAGCTGGGATCGTCCTAATATCACCCTGAGGAGACAAGCTGCAGTACGTCCTACGATTGGATTTTCCACCCGATGATCCAGCATCAAATAATGACGCAGAATACGAGGCCCTGTTGCATGGGATGAAGATGGCAGTCGCGTGCGGAGCCACCCGACTGATGATCTACGGCGATTCCAATCTCATCGTGCAACAAACAATGAATGAGTGCGACGCTATCGCTGAGAACATGGTTGCCTATCGTGACATGTACAACCTACTCGAAGGAAGTTTCAAAGGATGCGAGCTGAAGCACATTACGAGGTCCAGCAATGAAGAAGCAGACATGCTGGCAAACATGGGTTCCACAAACACACCCATACCGCCAGGGATATATTTCGAGCGGATGACTAGGCGATCAGTCAAAACCAAGAAAACTGCAGAAGCACCCGCAACATTGGAAACAGAGGTCAGCCCGCAGATCACTATTATCGAGCTCATTCATAATATTTCGCGACAAGTTTTTCTGGTCGAGCCAGTCTGGACGCAGAAATACCTCGACTACTTGTCTGCCAAATAGCTCCCAATAGATCCTCGCGAGGCCCGACAGATAATCAGACGCAGCAAATCCTTTCGGGTACTCAACGGCGAGTTGTACAAACAAAGCATCTCAGGCATACTGCAATGATGCATAGCATCCGAAGATGGCAAGGAAATACTGCGAGACATCCACCAAGGAGACTGTGGACACCATGCTAGCTGGAAAGCAATCATGGGAAAAGCCTTCCGAGCAGGATTCTACTGGCTTACAGCAGCTAGGGATGCAAAGGAACTGGTCGACAGGTGCAACGCTTGCCAGCGGTTCGCACCAAAACCACACGCACCCGCTACAGAACTACATATGATACCCATCGCCTGGCCCTTTGCACAATGGGGGATGGACATGGTAGGACCATTACGCAAGTCCACGCCAGGCGGATACACACACTTGCTGGTCGCAGTCGACAAATTTACCAAGTGGATCGAAGCCATGCCAGTAACCTCGACTAGCGCCCAATGCGCCGTCAAATTCCTCAACTCCATCATATGCAGGTTTGTAGTACCACACGACATCATTACTGACAATGGTAGCAACTTCACGGCAAAGGAAACACAGCAGTTCTGCAAAAAAAAGGGCATCATCTTCAAATTTGCTTCAGTTGCCCATCCGCAAACTAATGACCAAGTCGAAAGATCCAACGGACTAGTTTCGGCTAGCAACAAGAAACGTCTACTCGATCGTCTACACCCAGCAGCAGGGCATTGGGCAGAAGAGCTACCCTCCGTGCTATGGAGCCTCCGCACAACTCCAAATCGATCCACAAACTACACACCATTTTTCATGGTATACGGGGTCGAAGCAGTCCTTTCCGAGGACGTCAGGTTCAGCGCCCCACGGGTTGTTGCTTACAGTGAAGAAACCTCCAACAGGGCACTCGCGGATGATATGGACGCACTCGACGAAATGCGCGATATTGCACTCGTAAGATCCGCAGTATACCAGCAGTCGCTGCGAAACTATCACAGTCGCCGCATACGCCACAGAGCCTTCGCAGAAGGAGATCTGGTGCTACGGCTCAAGCAGAAGGAAGGACACAAGCTCGAGCCACCATGGGAAGGACCCTTCATAATACACGAAGCTACCCCAGGTGGTGCCTATCGACTGAAGAATCCGACGACTGGAGGCATCTATTCCAACCCTTGGAATGTTGCACAACTCCGCAAATTTTATCCTTAGATTTATTTTTACTCATCATAATAAGGCTATATTAGCCATCTTGTAGCTCGAAAGAAAAACACATGACTTCTCAGTCATTGCAATAAAATACATGGTTTCTCAACCATAGATACTCGAGTTCTCCATCCTCACATGCTAAAAGCAACAGGTATACACCCCACAAACACACGGGGGCTACACCTAACACAGCATCACAGGAAGAATTTTGTATACAAGGTAAACACCTTACAACAGTTTTTTACAATTACACAGCACATCAGGATACATACATCCTACAATCACACATGGCGATGAGCATTCTCAGCCGCCAAAACCCGATCTACCTCAGCAGAGGTCAATCGAATGATTTCCTCCGCCGCAGGTCGAACAGCCCTATAATGAGGAGAAAGGTCGACGATTGGACCATCAGGAAGTCTAGCTACGGAATTGAAATTCACCTCAGGATGCCACAACCGGACGAAAGAGAGGGCCACTACCGAGCCGCAAATCATCTGATTGCGAACACACTCGCGAATTTCTCTTTCTCGCCCGAACACCCTGAGAAGATGGCTCCAATCCTCAGGACCCCTCTCCAACGGATAGAAAACAGCTTTCATTGCAATCAAAACCTCGTGAAAGGAACTCACGAGTATCTTCGCCTGGATGACCCGGAACTTCAAGGTAGAAAGCACAAAGCCTCGACTACGATCGGACCAAAAGTTACTCGCATGGGGCTTTGAGCTGCTAGCTTCCTGAAGGATGTGGTTCTCCACCCACTGTTTCTCACTCCTATCATCCGGCTGAACAACTGAAAAACAAAGGTATATGATCAAAGAAAGATACATGACAATGAAGACCAGGGGCTGGACTACTTACAGAGCAAATCCTTGGCAACAGACGCCAATTCATCCATCACAAACTGCTCCCGTTCAATCGCCAGCTTTTGTTTGGACTTGGCTACATCCACTACCCCCACGCAATACTTTTAGCTTGCGGTCACCATCTGCAACACGATCACGGAGGCCTGCAAAGGTCCCAACAGCAGCAACAAGAGGATTTGCTGGAGTAGCAAGTCCACCTGAAGATTCCGCAGCAACCCCGGCTACCTGGAAGAATACATGGAAATTGAAGGAATAAGATGCCCCATTCAAGATATAACAATCACCTATCCGACAGGTGCTCGGGGGCTACTCCCATCGGGAGGAAACACACAGCAAATCAGTCACAGTAAGCATCTCAGAAAAGACATCTCGATTAAACGATGAAAATACGGGAATGCATCCCAAGGTTCATTACAGTCGAAAGAGCGAAATACAAAGAAAATATACTAAGGAGCTGCAGTTGTGCTGCCGCTCGCGACGGTGCCTCCCCTAGCACAGGCGAACAACTCGGATAACTTCCGCGCAAGGACTCCAGCTGGCTCGCCAAAACGACGAAGCCCTACCTTTTTGCCCGTAGAAGGATCGACGGGAAGGTCCGAGTACGCCTCTTCCAAACCAGTGACTCCATGCGCCAGCGCAAACTGGATGGCGGTCTTCACCCCAGACTCCGACTGCGCAACCGTGTAGGTGCCAAGAAGATTGCTCTCCGAGAAAATCTTCAAAAGATCACCCAGCGCAGGTGGAGACAAGGTGTCAACTAGAAGGCGACCATGAAGCTGCGTCAGCACTCGAGTGGCATCGCCAATCAGGGTGCAAATCCCTTCGGCGTGCCTCCTGAGCTAGGCGCAGGAGTCGGTCAGCGCATCCACCCGTTGGACCCCAGGAAGATCCAGTGGGACGCCCAGAAGACCTGCAAAGGAGAATATTAAAATCCAAGGACCTATCAGACAACCAGAAGATGACAATAGATCAAAAGCAACTTACCCGCAAAACGTTCGGCCAGAGGATGAAGGAAGTCGACAAGGTCGGAGTCCGCCTTGGTGCCAACCTCCTCCAGATTCTTCAGAGCATCCTGGGCGGCTGCAAGATTTCCTTCGAGGTCAGCCGACAGCATGCGGGAGGACTCAAGTTCCTACCGAGTAGCTGCCAACTGAGCCTCTAGAGCAATTGCCCGAGTGGAGGCATCCGCCTTCTCGGCCTTCATAAACTCAAACTGAGCTGTGCAGCAATGGTTATCAGAAACAAAGAAATTGGCAGAATTAAAGAGATAAAGATGAGGGAAGGCGATAAACTTACTTCGAAGGAGCTCATTTTCGCTGGCGAGTCGATCACGATCCGACCGAAGGGTCCCGCATTCCGCTTCGGCAAGAACGACACGGCGACCAACGGCCGCAAGGGAGTCGATGAGGGACTGCAAAGAACGTAAAGATAGTAGAATCAGAAAAGACAAAATTGAGTCTATACACGATTGAACACATTCGAGTATAGCCTCGTGGGCTACTCCCATCGGGAGCACTGTCGTGCACCCGATAAAGCAAGAAGAAAAGACAAGGTCTACATCTTTGAGCCTGTAGCCAATCGCATGCGATCAACTACAGCCTCGGGGGCTACTCCCATCGGGAGCACTGCCGTGCACCCGATAAAAAACAGATCCAAACTGATAAAGCACTGAAGAAGCAAGCAGCAAAGTTTACCTGGCCTTGGGCGAAGGAAAGAGGGTCCGCTGAGCTACCCGACACCTCCTTCGGAGTCGAGGCCCCAGCAGCAAAACTAGGAATTCTGTATTGCGTAGTCGCTGCAGTGGGAGCTGCACTCGGCGAATTCTGCACGGTGTCGGCGGTAGGGGTCCCACCCGCGGTTTCAACCTTCTTCCTCTTTTCGAGAGGAAGGGAAGAGACGAACCTACGAGGGCTGGTAGCTTGCATACTACAATGAAGACAGTATGTCAAAAGACGCGAAAGGAAAAACGTTCGACCAAGAACAAAAAGAGAAACTTACTCGTCGTCATCTTCCTCGTCCAACATATCCGCATTCCAGGCGGTTTGGATATTTGGAAATGAAGGAGAAGGGGCGTGCATGCCCAGCGGGGTCACGATGAGGGGCCCCTTCCCGGGCGATTCCTTGTCCAAAGAGTTGTCCTTGGAGGTGGCCTCATTTCCCTCCACTCGACGGCGTTTGCGGTGGAGGAGACCGCTACCCGATTCCTCCATGCCATCCAAGGAGTCATGCTTGGAGCTCGAGGAGGCATTAGCAACACTGGTGTCGGCTGGGCCGTCCAAGTTACTCGCCAACAAATCCGAGGCATCCTCCCCGAACATTGGCGGGTAGCAGGTGGCCATGGTTAGGCTCTACCAAAGAATACAGAAGAAAAGCAAGAGAAAAATTCAAGTCGACCAAATTTCAGAACAAGGAAAGAAATGAAGATAGAAGGAAAGACAGACTTACTTCGGGTGGCGGAGGCCTTGATTCCTCGAAAGCTGCGACCGTGTATTCGGGGAAGGTTTCGCCCACCTTCAAGCTGGTGATGGCCGTGATCTTCTTCTGGAACTCGACGTTTGAGAGCTCTTCGCGGCTCACGCGACTGGGGTCTTCAGTGCCCTGGTACTCCCACATCGTGGAAGGCCCGTTCTGCAGGGGCTGAATCCTGCGCTTGAGGAAGATGCTCGCCAGGTGCAGCCCGTTCAGCACAACTCCAGCAGCTTGGTCCCGAAGGGCGGCCACCTTGGCGAGTAGCGGCGTAACAATCTGGTTCTCTTCAGCCGACAGTTTATGCGCCCAGGACTTCCGCCTCTTCAGGACAGCGAATGGGTGGAATTCCTGAATTCCACCCGAGCTGTTGTCGGTGACGTAAAACCACTTCTTTCTCCACCCTTGAGCGGAGTCGTTGAAGTGCATCCCGAAGTAGATGGTGTCCGATTTCGCCTGCATTCCAAAACCGCCGGTGCGCAGCGGCTCGCCAGGCTCGTTCTCTGCTCGCGATTTCTCGCGGAAGACTCGAACCTTGAAGAGGGCCTTCCAGAGGCCCCAATGTGGGCGAGTGCCCAAGAAGCACTCGCAAAATACTATGAAGCACGAGATGTGCTGCACTGCATTCGGAGGCAGATCGTGGAGCTGTATGCCATAGACATACAACAATGCCACGAGGAAGGGGTGAAGAGGAAAGGAGAGTCCGCGCGACACGTGGTCCGCGAAAACCACGCGTTCGTTCGCGCGGGGATTGGGTACCTCCTCCTTCTTGCCGAGGCGCACCCGTTTCTCAGCTTCCGGAGGCAGCAACCCCTCCCGCTGCATCTCCTTGATGCTCTTGTGGGTGGTGTTGGGCGAGCGCCAATCGCCCGAGCGCGGTGCGGGTGGCGCAGGAACTTCTTCTGACGCCCTCGACGACGAGACGACGGCGCCGTGCTTCTTTCCTTCCTCCTGCCAGTGGCACTAGTGCGAGCTCAAGGAGAGAGGAGGTGGAGAGCAAGGAAGACGAAGAACGAGGAAGACGAAGGCCGAGAAATTTTCACCGTTTCACCTAAGGCCTGCATTTATACACAGAACCAGTCGATCCTGACCGTTCACTGAGCCACGTGGCATCCATCGCGGCCGCCGTGTGCGAAGGCGAAACGAAAGGGCGGCGGATGCTGTTTGGTGCCACGATCCTAACAGTGGATCGTGCACATTTACTGCGCGCAGTTCGCGTAAAAACCGGGAACGACGTCTCGTTTCCGGTCAAAAAGCTGACAAGGTGGGCCAGCACTTCTGCTCTCGCCCCGTCACGTCCCATCGGGAGGATAAAAGTGTGTCGTGACGTCATAGCATGCATCATCAAGATGGTGAATCTTTCGAATAAAGCTCCAAACGCGAAAATGACTTCATATGGACAAATTATGGCGTGAAATTTCTTTCACAGGAAAACAAGACCCTAAGCACGAAAGCTCTTTCGTATGGGCATAAAGCTCCAAACACTAAAACTCTTTCGTATGGACAAAGATAGCTCGGTTTTCATATCTAGAAAACCACAAAACTACGCGAGTAGGCAGATCCTGCCACTCATTCGCACGATGTCTACACATCATAGACCTGGATTGTTCAGCCGACTAGGTACATCCGGATGCCATATTCTTTCGAATATGAAGGTAAGACCCAAAAGATCTTTCTTGGGGGCCTGGAATCGCACTCAAGTTGCGTCCTCTGGTACAATTCCGTGTCAACAACACGAAGAAAAATCCTAACGGACGCGCCGGGTACCCCCATAGGTTAAGTTCGACTCGGTAAGACCACTACGGCTCAGTCGCAATGATCACCTCATCGGGTTCGAGTCGGAGGTCTCAACTCTGTGTAGGCTAGAACTGTTTTTGCCCTAGTTGCAATTAATTGGCCCTGATCTTTCGGGAGAGCCAAGCTGCTGCGCCACATCCTTCTGCGAAAAACAGCCTTCAAGCACAGGCACTTTCACTTGCTCGATACTCGGGTATAAAAGCTTATCACACAGGGTATACACCCTCCAAGCGGAAAAAAACCATGATGGTTATCCGAAGGAATGCAAAACGAAAAATCTGACCGTCTACTCGACTGGAAAATCCCAATCGAGCAACCGCTCGGGGGCTACTGACGAAGGGATGGATCTTGGACCCTGCGGGTAAGGACACCCCGTCTTAAGACCAAGGTTAAGGCCCAAGAAGGGAAGCCCTTGGAGTGTTCTGGAAGGCCCACTTGAAGCCCACCCGCAATGCCTTGCGGGCTAAGTTAGGAAACTTGTAACCGACATAGGGTTAGAGTTCGAGTCCTCTCCGGGTAGGGTTTGAGACCTGGCCGCCTATATAAGGCCAGGAGAACCACCGGAAAAGGACCAAGCAATACCGCACCACCAAAGCCTTGAGCTCGAGATCATACTCTCGACTTGAGCAACCACCATTGTAACCGATCTATTCGATAATACAGATCGACAGAGGCAGGAGTAAGGTTTTTACCTCTACGAGGGCCCCGAACTAGGGTAAATCGTGCCCCCTGTCTAGCCGACGATCGTCACCAGCGCTCATGAGTTCTCCTATTCGAAACCCTATGGGTTCACCCGAGGGAATTGCCGATACGCAGATTCGACAATGGATGATTTGGACTTAGCCTGAGCATACTCCGAAATCGCATCACCATTAATTCAGGCAGGAACCAACTTCTTGCCCTTGACCACTGCATATTGGTCCATGATCTCAACCCCCACTTTGTAATTTATGAACTTCTGAATGAGTGTGTGACGCCCCGAGATCGGACACTATGCAGATTTCAGCATTCCCGCCAAAATCTACGTAATAACCGATTCCAGGTTGCCACTTGTGATAACATTACAACAGTTCACGAATAATCCACAACAACAATAGCAAAAGATATATACAATATGACTCAAACGAGTCAGGGTTACAACTGATACAATACAAAGATCCAAATAACAGCGGAAGAAACAACATAGCGTCCGGCTACGGACAAGATACAAATTGGACTAAGAGTCCTGAAGATAACCGAGAGCGTCCAATCCCTGCCCAGGCCAAGCCGGAGGGATTCCCAAGCTAACGTCGTCAGACTTCAAACCTGTTGACTGCAATGTTGAATATGCAGCCACGAAAAAGAATTCGTGGGTCAGTACGGTTAAGTACTGGCAAGTGGATAAACCATACTCACAAGATACCGACGTAGCCAGTCATCACAAGATACAAATACTTTGGGCTCAACGGAAAGGAAAAGGATTATTGCAAATAAGCGGCAGCGGGCTGCACTAACCAACTACAGAGACTCGATACAACATCCGGCTAAAAGAGGGGGGATAAGATAGCGTATCGTAACCAACTAGTACTAACCACCCAAACAAACCCATCCCATGTTACCCCCTACTAAGGAAGCAACCCAAGGATAACTCACACTGTTGGATTAAGGATGGATCAAGTTATTGTGTCAATAAGACTATTACTAGTCAAATTATCATTAGTTAGGTGTAAGTTATTCTGAGTACTTGTTAGCCAGTACTTTCACCAAGTTAACCATAACCGCGGAAAACACGGCTTCTCGAGAAGATTTACCCTGCAGGGGTGCACCAATTTAGCCGTACACGTAAGAATAACCCGCCAGATGAAAGGGCCCTTCCACCAAGCAGGGCACTCAACACAACTCAACTCTTCTTCGCATCAAGCCCAAAGAACCCCGTGCAGTTGAGCGCACGGCTAATCAAGCCCCACGAAGAAAAGGGGACCCTCATAGCACTGTAAGAACGTGTCTCCCTAAATGCCGACTACAAAAGTTCCACCCTGGCCTGGGTTCGCAAGATCATGCATGCGGCAAATGGAAAACCCGAACTAAATGAGGCGATTTGGACGAGATGCGAATCGAATCAAATTGAGGGGGGTGCCCATACTCGCTTCCCACATGCAGTTAGTGCGCTCATCATGGATCAGTAGACAAGACCCTTTTCCTAATTAGGGTCGACACTAGCAGGCTCCAAAACCACGCCGGGCCTCCTGCCGGTGCCTTATCAACAAATTATTATTACCCAAAACATTAACATGTTGTTGATTGAATGGAAACCCAACTATCAACTAAACAGGTGATAAGACGGACAACAAGACTTGAGCGCAAACAACAGTAAGCATGCAACTACGACACGAGGGCCAACAAGGTAAACAAACAACAGTTAATAGGAAGTGGAAGGAAGGCTATATCATGTCTGCAAGGTAAACATATAATAGGATCGAGACACAAGCATCGAATCAACATGCTAGAATAAGAACAACGGAAAGAATCGGTAACAAGTGATGAAAGGCAGCCATTTGGCAGCAAGTGAGTATACTTGCCTGGAATCCAGCAAGTAGAGGTACATCCACAGAACTTGTCGTTGCTCACATCATCTCAATGTCCTATGGCAAAAGAAGCAATGAACCTCGAACAAACACCGGATGCAACAATTACTACTACGGCAAAAGATCCAGCATGATCAAGATATGGATGCATGACAAGTTTAAAGATGCATCAAGATAAACTAGTTGACATGATAACATAACATAATTAAATGGACCCATATGCAATTTGGATTACATATGGAAAAGTCCATGAATTAAGGTTGAAACAATTGTTTTACAACTAACCAAGAGGTGATAGTGGTTTAGTATGATGCATGGATGAGGAAAACAACAAAATAACAACAATAGAACCAATTGGAAATAAGGTTTACCCATTTTGAAATTCACTTATTAATTTTTGGAATTTTTGGTTACTTAAAGGTGTCACACAAGAATTTGTTATTTTCATCAAATTGAATTGTTCAAAACAGATAACAAAGTTCATATTTGAGAAGATCACAAAATTTTAGGTGGATTACATGTTTCAATTATTGAAAAAGGAATTACAACGATTTAATTATGAATTAAACAAGATTAAACAAGTTTTAGTTGAATTTAATTCAAGTTTGAATATTATTTGAATTTTATTTGTTCAAAACATAAATTCAAATTCATATTTGAAAAGGTTATGTTTTTCTGGTTTGAAAACATATTTTATAAGTTCAAAAATAATTTAATTTGAGCAAGTTATGAATTTAGCAAATTTAAATGATATAAACAAGGTTTAAAACTATTTAAGCAATTTTAATTACTCAAATCATGAAACAAAATTTATATTTGAAAAGGTGGTTTAAAATAGTATGGAAAACATATTTCATATGTGACATTTGACTTAATATTGAATTAGTTATGAATTTGGCAATTTAAATTGCATTAAATAAGAAACAGTTGTTTTCAGCAATTTAAATTATTCAAAACAGAAAACAAATGTTATATTTGGAAAGAGCATGAAATTTTGGTTGGAAAACATATTTTATTTGTGTTATTTGCATTAAGTATGAATTATTTATGGAATTAACCAAAGTTAAGAGGATTTGTTTGAATTTGAAATTTGAATGCATTTGAAATATTCAAAACAGAAAACAAATGCTTTGAATAGGTAGGGAATTAAATTTGGTTCAAGAAACATATTTGATTTGCATTATTTGAATTTAGGAAATAAAAGTTATTATCATTTTAAAACTAGGGACCAAACTGTAATAGCAGGGACCTAAAAGAAAGTAAAGGATTGCAGATGGGCCCCTGGGGTGTTTTTCACCCAGGGCACCCTAGCCTGGGCCTCTGCAGTGCGGGCCCGTGCACCTGTGGCGTCCACGTGGGCGTGTGCGCAGTGAGGTGGCAACAGGGGCCAATGACCAGTGGGTCCTGCCCCTGCGCGCGGGCAAAGGAAAATAAAGGGCTTACTGCGGCCGAGGGGGATCGAACCCTCGACCTGCAGCTCGCGCGCGAGGGAGCAGCACCACTGCGCTGCTGCTTCGTTTGGTGATACAACAGGAGGCTGACTGAATAAGAGGTGGACATCGCGTGTTAACTGAACTTTCAGACGAACAAGCTGCAGGCTTTCTTCGTCAGTTCGCGACAGAACAGGAAATAAAAGAAGGGATCGTTGCGTCGGGAGGGGATCGATCCCAGGTGCTCACAGCCTGCGCGCGGGAGGGCTACCACTACGCCACCCATTAGATTCGGTGATGCACCATGGGAAAGAACAAACAAGCACTACCATCTCTGCGCGTTGGGGTTCTGACGAACTGCAGAACCGGAACTGCAACCACGACGAGGACAGAGGAAGAAGGCGGCGAAATCGGGCGGTACCTGGCGATGATCCCTTCAGCAAACTTGGCGAGGACGAGGTGGTGGTTCCATTCCCCTAAACAGAGGAACCTCGAGGTGGCCGTGGCGTCACCGCGATGAGGAGGCAGTGGGGGTGGTGCACTGGTTTGGGGTTCAGAAACAGAAGAAAACGGGGGGGGAGAAAGGAGAGATGGCGGCGCTAGGGCGAGGGGATAGGGGGCTAGGGCTAGGGCAAGCAGAGGGGTAGGCTAGGTTTTATGGGGAGCTTGTGCTTGTACGGAGCAGCATCGGAGGGGGGAGATGATCTTACGGTGAGGAGGGGGTTCGTACTGCTGACGACAGCTCGAGGAGGAAGAAAACGAATGAAACGGTACCGGGCTTAAATGGTGGGCTGGCTAGGGTGGGCTGCCTCCCCCCAGCTCAACTCTCTCTTTTGATTTTCCTTTTCCCTTTTTTTTGCTTGTAAGAAAAGAAAGGAAAGAGAGAAAGAATAGGTTGGGGTTTTGGGGTGTTTAAATTTTTATAAATAAATTTTATTAAGTGGCAAACAGCAATTCAAGCAATGGTGAACATCAAGTCCAAAATATTTGAAATGTTAAATTAATTTTTGTTTGCTATTTGAATTTCAAATAGGGTTCATAAGGATTTGGTGTTTAAACAAATTTTATTCCATTAACTCAACAATTATGAAAACATTATGGAATTTAATTGTTTGCAAGACTTTATTTTTTAAACCTCAATTGGATCATGTCAATTATGAATGAATTGATTGGAATTTGAATTGGCCATTTTGGGTGTTGATAAAAAGGAATTTTTATTGACAAGCAAATTAAATAAATTTCAACTTCAAACTATTTGAAACAAGTTGAGTGGTTTAGTTTGCAACTTTCTATTGGAATTTTTGGACAATGTTTGAAAGTTTAAATTGGTTTGAAATTTCCAGTTGTTTTGAAAACAGGAAGCAATGCATATGATGCATGTGATGCAATGCAAAAAGAAAAGCAACCAACTTTCTAACTTAGGGTAACACCCCAAGTGTTACAGAGTGGGCCATATGCGGGCTTCCTCTTCTCCATGACCCCGATGCAAATCTCACGGTATATGAAGTCCATCACATCAATCCTCCTTTGTTTTTTAGGCCTAGTGAGGAACATGAGGTTCACCATGAAGGCCCTAATAGCGGAGTAATCACCAGCCTTGATCACAATGGTGGCACGGAAGATCTTGGACAGCAAGTTGTAGAAGGGGTACATGTTGGAGTTGAAAGGCTTAGTTTTGCCTCTAACATTAGGAGGATAGCAAAACTCCAAGCTTTAGATGTCATATTCTGGTCCTTCATGAATCTTGTAGCCATGATCAGGATAGGTGGCAGTCCAAGTGTAACCAATCGCCTCAGCAAACTCAGTCAAGTTGCTAGTAATCTTCTGCTCCCCACATATCCAGGTCATAGTGCGCCGAGCATCACCCGTGGCGTGGAGAGTGCAGTAGAACTGAGCAACCAATTCAGGGCAATACTCACACTCAGTATCCAGAAGAGGTATCAAACCAAGCTTCTCCAGGCAGGCATGCACATGGCAGAGATCATCATTCTTGTGCCTATTATAGAAGTCCAAGTCAATCTGAGCCTACACACAGACAAGAGGGTGCTGGCCAGAATAGAACTCCTCCCAACACTTGAGCTGAAGATTAGTCCAGAAGCGAGGATCCTCACAGGTGGACTCAATAAAGCGGTACGGGTTCTTCCGCTTGATGTGCTTCCACTTAGGAATAGAGCATTCCTTCAGATCTTCTTTGGGCACCCTCTCAGTTTGATCATCATCACGAGATCCCCCACGAGAACCGGAAGTGCGACCCCTATTAGGGCGAGCACCCCTCCCGGCAGTAGCCTTCCTTTTCAGACCAGTACGAGCTCCAAGACCTGTGAATAGAGGACATAGGAATAGCAAAAGGTAAGTGCATATGCCATACGGGTCAAAGGAACTCCAAAGGGTTTGGTTTAGTGCAAAATCTCAACTTTCTGGCAGCATCCGGAAAATTCCGGCTGAGCCCGGAATCATTCCGGCTGGGCCGGAATGGTCCGGAGTATTCCGGACTCCTCGATCTGACTCGAGAAAATGCCCAAAAACTCGAAATCTTGACTCAAAAACTAAACCAAACATCAAGGGGTACCATAGAGATGATCCTAAAGTAGATCTACGTGCTGGGAATCGTGGGAGTGACACAATCTAAAGATTTGGATCTAAGTCTAGATTGGTGAGTGGTTAGACTATATCTAAGAAACCATGGCATCTAGGTAGGTATTGGCACAAAGAATAAGGTTATAGAACTTGGAACTAGATCAAACCCTAGGTGAGATTTCATCTAGGACCAAAATCAACCAACCAAAATGAAAAGAATGAGATGCCAAACACAATACCTTCCATGGGGGAGTCCTTGTCCAAAGGAGGGATCAAACAATCCTCCTTAGGGGCAACGGGGACGAAATCGGTGAACTTTGGTGGCTAGGGCACGGGAGGAGAGAAAGAAGTGGAAGAAAACCGTCCACCCGTGCGTGCGGGACTATTTATAAGGAAAAACGGTCCATCCGGAATAGCCCGGAAAAATCCGGCGGCCGGAATATTCCGGCCCAATCCGACCACCCGGAATGATTCCGGGCTGGCCGGAAAATTCCGGGCAGAGCAGCAAAAAGCTCCAAACTTTTCCGGAAGAGACAGTTTTGAATGGCTAGGAAAGATGTGTCTTTGTGTGGAGTAAGGCATATGCATAGATGAACATAGGAGGGACAAAATAGAGCAAAACACAAAGGGGTTAGATTTCCTAGTCTTACTTCTCGGGGAAAAAGAAAATAAGATCGAAATAGCAACGAGAAGTAGTATTCGGAAGGATAACACAATAACCCAAAGGATATCCAACTAAGAACCAACTTATCAAAAGAGAAGAGGTTGGTGGCCTAAGCCACCATGTAAGAGTTCATGCTATGCAACCGCGAAGATATATCTTGGGGGCATTGCCATTACTCGACATTGAAGCTTACAATTCAACATTAGAAAAAGATAGATAACAATGAATTTTTGCTTTGGGCATAATGGGGGGAGGGAGAACCCAATGTGTTAGGATAACACTCCCCCTATGTCCATGCCTAGACCTAAACTCGAACACGTTTCATCTATAGGGGTGTGTGCAAGATCTTCAAGTCAAACTCCTAGAATCAATCACATTTAGTTCATTCCTCAAGAACAAGAATCTTGCATCATCAAGTGGCTTCATGAAAATATCCGCAAGATTGTACTTGGTGGGCACATAAGATAGTGCAATATCCCCTCTTGCCACATGGTCTCGAATGAAGTGATGGCGAATCTCAATGTGTTTGGTCCTTGTGTGTTGCACGGGATTGTATGCAATCTTGATGGCACTCTCATTGTCACACAAAAGAGGCATCTTCTCCAAATGAACTCCATACTCCTTGAGAGTTTTCCTCATCCATAGCAATTTAGTGCAAGCACTTACGGCGGCTACATACTCGGCTTCGGTGGTGGAAAGAGATATGCAATTTTGCTTCTTGGAAGACCAACTCACCAAGGACCTACCAAGAAATTGGCATGCCCCAGAAGTGGACTTCCTATCATCTTTATCACCCGCCCAATCGGAATCCGTGTAGCCCTTGAGAGAAAATTGTGCCCCCTTTGAGTACCACAAACCAAATCTTGGGGTATGAACCAAATAGCGAAAGATCCTATGGACCGCCATCAAATGGCTATCCTTAGGAGCCGCTTGATACCTTGCACACACACCTACGCTCAAAACAATATCGGTCCTAGATGCACAAAGATAGAGCAAAGAACCAATCATAGAACGATACAACTTTTGATCCACATCCTTACTCCCTTTTGGATTACGAGATAGGTGGAACTTGACTTGCATAGGAGATGTCTTGATCTTAGAATCTTGGAAATTAAACCTCTTTATCATATCTTGGGTATACTTGGCTTGAGAAATGAAGGTCCCACGATCCAATTGCTTGATCTCAAAGCCAAGGAAGAATTTAGGCTCACCCATCATAGACATCTCGAACCTGTCAGTCATAAGCTTAGAGAACTCATTATTGAAAGCTTGGTTAGTTGAGCCAAAGATGATATCGTCCACATATAGTTGGCATATGAAAAGCTCTCCCTTTACTCTCTTGGTGAAGAGATTGGGTCAATCTTCCCAACTTCGAAACCACGATCATCTAACAACTCCCTAAGGTGCTCATACCAAGAACGAGGTGCTTGTTTGAGACCATAGAGAGCCTTGTCAAGTTTGTAAACGTGGTTAGGAAAGTTGAGATTCTCGAACCCCGGAGGTTGCTTAACATATACCTCCTCTTTTAGTGGACCATTCAAGAAAGCAATTTTCACATCCATTTGTTGCAATTTGAAATTATGAGAAGATGCATAAGCAAGGAGGATACGGATGGACTCAAGGCGAGCCACGGGTGCGTAGGTTTCATCAAAGTCAATGCCTTCAACTTGAGTGTAACCTTGAGCAACCAATCTTGCCTTGTTCCTAATGACAATGCCATGCTCATCTTGCTTGTTCTTGAAAATCCACTTAGTGCCAATAACATTGTGGCAATCTTTGGGATTCTCAACCAATCTCCAAACTTTGTTGTGCTCAAAGTTATTGAGCTCATCATGCATAGCTTCAACCCAATCGGAGTCCTCAAGAGCTTCATAAACTTTCTTAGGCTCCACCATAGAGATATGAGCTTGATGTTCACTAAAATGTGCCAATTGCCTTCTTGTGGATCTTCGAGCTTGAATATCCTCCAAGACCTTGTTGTCTTGGGCATCAATTTGCTTCAAAGCTCTTCTTATCCTTTTGACACGACGGGCTTCGATCTCCTCATTATTGCGAGGAGGGATCACTTGATCATCTTGATCATTTGAGTCCCCATCTTGACCAACTTGGCCTTGATCATCATCATCATCATCATCAACAATATCTTCAATACTTGCTTCAACTTGAGGAGAGGATGAAGAGGATGGTTGATCTTGGCCTTGACCTTGACTCGCATTAGTGAGAGGAGTGGGTACGACTTGCGGAGTCACTTGGTCAATGAGAGGAGGGTCTTGAACATGTTCTTGGTTAGGTGTAACATTTGGCTCCTTGGCTTGTTCTTCTATTGTAGAGGAGGGCTCCACTTGAGTAGAGCATAGTCCTTCTCGAGTCGCCATAAGGTGTCCCTCAATGGGGCGAAAAAATCCCAAACCCATCCTTCCTATGGCTTCTTGAGGTATTTCAACATCTACATTAGAAACATGAAATTGCGCCACTTGAGAGCCATCATTTTCCTCGAAAGACACACTACAAGATTCTATGACAGTCCGTGAGGCTTTGTCAAAGACTCTATAAGTGTGGGATTCGGCACCGTAACCAACAAAAATACCCTCAATAGTTTTGGATTGAAATTTAGACAACCTAACACCCTTGATCAAATAAAAGCACTTACAACCGAATACACGGAAGTAGGAGACGTTGGGCTTGTTGCCGGTGAGGATCTCATAAGGGGTCTTGTCCAAGCCTTTGCGGATGTAGAGGCGGTTGGAGGAGTGGCATGCGGTGGATATGGCCTCGGCCCATAAATATTGGGGAGAAGAGTACTCCGCCAACATGGTCCTTGCCATATCCAAGAGGGTGCGATTCTTCCTTTCGGCAACACCATTTTGTTGAGGAGTGTAAGTGGCAGAGTATTGATGACGAATGCCTTCTTCACTAAGAAATTCATTCAAAGTATAGTTCTTGAACTCCGAGCCATTATCACTCCTAATAGCCATTTGCACATTGTGTTGACGTTGCACTTCGTTGGAGAAGTCGATGATGGTTTGTTGAGTTTCACTCTTGCACTTGAAGAAATAAACCCAAGTGTATCTTGAATAATCATCGACAATCACCAAGCAATACTTCTTGCCACCAAGACTTGCCTCGGGCACGTCACCAAAGAGATCAACATGGAGAAGCTCCAAGATCCTCTTTGATGAGATAATAGTCTTGGCCTTATGCACCTTGTCATGCATCTTCCCTTCAACACACGACCTACAAACTCGATCCTTTGCAAAGGAAACATTTTCTTTTAGTCCGACAATAAGGCAACCTTTGTGAAGACTTTGCAAAGTTCTCACGTTGACATAGGATAGGCGGCGATGTCACAACCATCCCAAGTCCTCCTTTCCGAAAAGACACATTGCTTGAGTGTTGGTAGACTTCGAAAAGTCCACCACAAACAACTCATTTTCAACATGTCCCACGTAAGTGACGTCAAGAGTCTTGCTCCTAAAAAGGACCACAATATCAACATCAAAAAAGACGGAGAAACCCATCTTTCCAAGAGAGCGGACGGAAAGTAAATTGTAACCAAGGGATTCGACAAGCATGAAGTTCACGATAGTGATATCGGGAGCGACCACAACCTTGCCGAATCCGGATACCTTAGACGAGGACGAGTCTCCATAAGTGACGGTTGCTTGTATGTCATTTGGGCGCAACTCCGTCACAAGTTCTTTGCATCCGGTCATATGGCTAGTGCATCCACTATCAATTATCCATTTAGTCCCACCAGAAGCATAGTCCTGCAAGAGATCATTGACTAGAGTTAGGACCCGAGGAGGGTCCCTTCATGTTAGCAACAAGGGTCTTTGGAACCCAAATAGTATAGTCAACGAAACCCTCAATAGGACCAACATATTTAGCTTTCACAACACCATAATAATCAACATATAAGAAATGGTGTGGATTGTTAGTTCCCGCAGAAATGCTACGAGTAGTGTTGTCCCTCATGACACTACTACTCGAAGCACCATTGTTGGTCATCTTCTTGCTCTTCTTCTTCTTCTTCTTGTTCTTCTTCTTGGCTACATACCCTAGACCTTGCTTGCCCACTTGTTGCCTTGGAGCACTCGATTGTGGTCAAGTAATGACCACATTAGAGTTAGGGGCAACCACTTGTGGGGAAGGGGTCACAACCTTCTTGACTTGAGGGCCTCTACCCTTGAGCCTTGCTAGCTCATCCTTCAACCTAGCATTTTCCTCAATAATATTTGCATGATCACAAGAAGAAGTAGAGGTGCTAGCATTGTTAGTCTGATTAAGTTGAGTTTGAAGTTGTTCATGCAACTCTTTGAGGGATGAGTGTTGGCTTTCCAAAGCTTTGTGAGCCTCGGTTAGCTTTTCAAACTCCTCGGTTAGTTTACCATGACCAACCCCAAACTCGACCTTATCCTTTTTAGCCTTTTTATATTTAGCAATAGCAAGATCACGTTCCTTAGTGATGTTTGAGACAAGTTCATTATGAGATAATTCAATAGATTCAAGTTCATCCTCTAGAGAAACTCTACCATCATGCTCTTCCTCAAGAGTCATAGAGAGAGATGCAATTTCATCCGCATCCCTTCTCTCAACCTCACCTTTCTTCTCAAGAGCACCTTGGGCCTCTCCCAATTGCCTCATGAGATACTCAACGTACTTCTTGTTCTCCCCTTGCATGTTAGACATAAAACGGTCCAAGGAGACCCTTCTTCTTCTTCTCTAAGACTAGCAAGATGTTCAACTTCACTAGGGGTCTTAGATTTGGGGGAAGGTGATACCTCTGTGGCCTTAGCCATGAAGCACTTGGCATTACGTTAAGGAAGATCGTCATTGGGGGATTCAAAGAGGGATGAAGATGATGGAGTAGAAGCAATAGCTAGAGAGGCCACTTCACTTGTGGTTTCTTCTTCTTCATCACTCCCGAAATCATACTCCTCTTGAGTCAAGAGCACAAACTTGGTGGGAGACTTCTTGTTGAATGGCTTCTTCTTGAAATTAGGTTTCTTGTACTCAACCTTGGACTTGTCCTTGCGAATGAGCTTGCCACTATGGATCTCTCTATTCTCATAGGGGCACTCCGCAATGAAATGGTGCTTATCTTGACAATTGAAGAAAGACCTCACTTTTTGAGCCCCATCATTGCCATAGCGAGACCTTGTCTTCTCCTCAACAAATCTCTTGCCCTTGGGAGGATTGCTCCAAAACTTTTGCACGGTGAGAGCAATGAGATCCTTTAAAACGGAATCATAGTCTTGTTCCTTCAAAGGAGGCAACGCCTCTTCTCCTTCATCTTCATTCTCAACCTCTCTTGACAACACCTTGGCCTTCAAAGCAACGGATGCTCCTTGATGCATTCCAATGGCCCTAGCATGGTTGTCAAGCGCATTCTTGGTTTGCACTTTGTAGGAGCACATTTCTTGCATCACTTGAGTTGAGGTCATGGAGGAGAAATCATATCTCCCTTAAATGCTCTTCATGTCCGCGCCCTCAAATGGCATAATGGCAATCATGTTATTCCTCTTGATCCAAGCATCATCAATGTACGTGGCACCAACATTTGAGAAGGCGGTGGCAAGAGTCTTGAGTCTTTGGTACATGTCCACATGATCCTCTCTATCATGCATATAGAACCCTTCGGCCTCATTGGTCAAGGCATCATATCTATTCCTTTGCATGCTCTCATTGCCCACAAACATGATGACAAGAGCGTCCTATGTTTCCTTGGCGGTGGAATATTGTTGAAGATGCGGCATGTGGTTAGGACCCACGGCTTGTTGAAGAATGGACAAGGCGGTGTAGTTGAGTTGGCAATCTACGGCTTCTCTTCTTGTGAGATTCTTGGGATCAAATGGCTTGTATCCGTCACGAGCGATCCTCCAAATATCTATACAAGAAGAGTTCAAGTGAGTCTCCATGTAGTATTGCCATTCACGAAAAGAAAAAACATCAATTTTAGGTGGGTCTCCCCTAGGGATTATATGAGGATGAGGGACGTGGGGATCGGGAGAATATCGCCCTTCAACAGAGTGATATCCTTCCTATCCCACCGCACCCTTCTTAGTGGATTGTTCGGCAGAAGCATTTTTAGGTGGATCACCATCTACCCCTTTCTTGGCGCCTTCCGGAGGAATTTCCGGAAGAGAGGATTCGACTACCTCCGGTCCTTTGGCTTTGAGGAGTTGTGCCATGAGTTCACGCAACTCATCAAATTTGGTGTCTATGGATGAGGTCAATGAAGTTCTCAAGGCATTGAGATCATCCATGGTCACCTTGCCAACGAACGTTTCGGTATCCAAATCTTCTCCCATACTAAAACTCTTAGGCGGTTAAGCACGATACAAGAGCCGAGGCTCTGATACCATTTGAAAGTAAAGTATGGGCACCTAGAGGGGGGTGAATAGGTGCTACGACCAATTTTAATTTTTAACAAGGTTTAGGCTTTACTCAAAGGTAAATTCTCTAGATAGTGCAACTAAAGGTGAATTTACCTATATGGCAAGGCAAGCAATTAATGCAACTAGGACAACACTTAATACAACAAGTACTACAATAAATGCTACAAGTACGAGTAAGTAAGGAGTGAGGAACGAGGTAACCGATGGAAGCACACGGAGACACGATGTATTCTCGAGTTCCTCCTTGTTAGGGGAGTACGTCTCATTGGAGGGGTGTGAGCTCGCCACGAAGGCCTACTCAACGCCACAAAGGCCTCACCCTATTCTCCGATGAACTTCCGCCACAAAGGCCTAGTTCACCTTCCACTATTGAACCCCTTTGAGGCGGGGATCAAATCCTTTACAAACAAGCTTGGGGCACACACCCACAACTTAATTGGGGGCTCCCAACTCTTCTCAAATCACCAAGAGTAACAAGAAGCCTAGGTTCTCCACATGAGGAAACCCTAGGCAAGGATCCCTCAAGCTAATGAGGGGGAAATGGAAAACCGGTTGGTGAAGATGTAGATCCGGGGCTTCTCCTTCAATCCTCAAAGAATCAACAAGTTTGGGTGGAGGAGGAGGGAGATCTAGCTTGGTGGGTGAGCTCAATTAATGGAGTCTTCAATGCAGGAGAGAGCTAACCCTTGGGGAAGAAAGGGAGGCCCTATTTATAGGCCTCACTCAACTAGCCGTTTTTCTGCCCAACATGCGACCAGGCCGGATTGGTCCGGAATATTCTGGACCCCGGAATAATCCGGAGCATTCCGGATTGCAACAGAGACTTTTTCCCTTATGGCCGGAATGGCCCCGGAATGGTTCCGGATGCAAACAGAGCATTTCCCCGTTGAGGCCGGAGTGGCCCCAGAATATTCCGGATCCCGGAATCATCCGGAAAAATACGGATTGTAACAGAACAATTCCCCGTTGGGGCCGGATTGTTCCGGACTGATTCCAGCACCCGGATTGGCCCGGAATATTCCGGGCTGCACTTGTTAGCTCTGTTTCAGGCCATAAAAAAACGTTGATCTTCGATTTCTTCACCATTTCTTCGACACCGTATACGTGCTGATTTAAGACCAAATCCTTTGACAAAGTAGCATATACGGTTAGTAACTTTTTTATGTTGTTAACAAACACACAAAACATCGAGATATCGAGAATGCACTTTCAAACTTCCTTCATAACCCCGTATGGAACATACTATTACATAACCATGCCTTTTGGCCTGAAGAACGCAGGTGCAACTTACCAGCGTTGCATGCAATGTTGTTTGCATAGTCAGATTGGCAAAAACGTTCACGTTTACGTGGACGACATTGTCGTCGTTTCCAAGGAAAAGGATACACTCCTTGAAGATCTACGAGAAACTTTCAAAAATTTGCGCACTTACAAAATAAAGTTGAATCCATTAAAGTGCGTATTCGGGGTTCCCTTAGGAAAACTTCTGGGTTTTATCGTTTCTCACAGAGGAATAGAAGTAAACCCGGAAAAGATCAAGGCAATCTTAAACATCTCAAATCCAATGTGCTTAAAAGACGTACAAAGATTGACGGGTTTGGAAGCCAAAGTCAGCAGGTTTATAAGCCGGCTAGGAGACAAAGCTCTGCCATTATACAAATTGTTGAAGAAATCCGACAAATTTGTATGGACATAAGAGGTGGACAAAGCATTAACCCAGTTAAAAGAAACCTTGATGAAAGCTCCGATTTTGGCATCACCAAAAGACGAAGAACCCATGTTACTGTATCTCACGGCAACAATTAGGGTTATTAACGCTGTGATAGTTTTGGAAAGACGGAAAGAAGAGAAAAACATACCAGATCAATACCCAGTGTATTATGTCAGCGAAGTATTTTCCGAGTCTAAACAAAGATATCCATACTATCAAAAACTGGCATATGGCGTGTTTTTTGCATCTCGAAAACTCCGCCATTATTTCCAAGGACATTCCATAACAGTGGTATGTAAAGTACCACTAGGGAATATTATTAACAAAGCGGACGCAACAGTCCGAGTAGCCAAATGGGGCATCGAGTTAGCTACGCTCGACATTAAGTACCAACCCCGGACAGCAATTAAATCCCAGGCGTTGGCAGATTTCGTCGCTGATTGGACAGAAGCAAGGGGAAATACACCAATGACGGAGTCCAAATACTGGGTCATGCACTTTGATGGATCCAAGATGAAGGAAGGCGCTGGAGCTGGTGTAGTGCTAAAATCCCCAAAAGGAGATACAATGGAGTATGTATTACAAATACACTTCAACGCCAGCAATAACGTGGCGGAATACGAAGCTTTGCTTCATGGCTTGCACATTGCAAAACAAATAGGTGTCAAACACATACTATGCTATGGTGACTTGGATTTGGTACAACATCAGCTCAACCAAACATGGGACGCCAAAAGCCCCATAATGGCCGAATATCAGAGAACGGTGGACGAGTTTTCCATTTGCTTCCTGGGATTTGAAGTACTTCATATCAAACGGGAAGAAAATTGGAACACGGATGCATTAGCCCGCATGGGCTCGGAAAGAGTGAAAACCCTACCATCAGGTGTGTTTGTCCAACATTTGCATGAACCATCGATAAAAGGTGGAGATGTTGATTATCCTCTCGTTTCCGAGTCAATCGAAGTCCTGCTCGTTAACCAGGATTGGAAAATTCCATATTTAAACTTCTTAGTAGATCAGAAGTTCCCGGATGGAGCAGACGAGGTCTTGCGATGCAAAGGATACACGGTAATTAATGGTTGCCTGCATAAACGTAACACTATCGGAATTTTTCAGCGATGTATTTCGCCAGAAGAAGGCCGAGAAATACTGCAAAAAATCCATGCAGGGGATTGCGGACATCATGCTCAATCAAAAAGCATAGTTAAAAAAGCATTTCGTGCAGGGTTTTTCTGGCTAACAGCCAAGACAGACGCCGAACATATTGTAAATACATGTGCCGGATGTCAGTATTACGCCAAGCAGACAAATATGCCAGCCCAAGCACTCAAGGCTATCCCTATTACATGGCCATTTGCGGTCTGGGGGCTAGATATGATGAGACCATTCATAACTGCAAAAGGTGGACTCACAAATCTACTCGTTGCAATAGATAAGTATACCAAATTGGTGGAGGCGAAACCCATCAAAAAACTTGACGGTGTGACTGCCAGAAATTTCATCATTGACGTAGTCATGAGATACGGCGTTCCACACAACATAATTACTGACAACGGGACAAATTTCTCAATTGGAGAGTTGGCCAAATATTGCCGGCAAACGGGAATACGCCTAGATCTTACATCTGTGGCACACCCACAATCCAATGGGCGGGTTGAAAGAATGAATAGCTCAATCCTGCAGGGAATACGCCCAAGACTCGAATCTCCTCTTCATAGAGCAGCTGGAGCATGGGTAGAGGAATTACCTTCCGTGCTTTGGAGTATTCGAACGACGCCAAATAGATCAACATGGCAAACCCCGTTTTTCCTGGTCTATGGCGCAGAAGCAGTGCTTCCAACGGACATGCTCCATGATAGCCCAAGAGTGCAGGCTTACGATGACCCGGATGCCGAAAGTGCACGATGGGATGTCGTCGATCTTTTAGAAGAAGAACGAGAACTTGTACTTCAAACGTCCGCCATTTATCAGCAAGGATTACGACGCTATCATAGTCGGAAAATAAGACATCGTTCTTTCAAAGAAGGTGACTTAGTGCTAAGATTGGTGCAAGAAAGTGAACACAAGTTAGTCCTAGTTTGGGAGGGGCCATTTGTCATTAGCAAAGCTATGAAAAATGGATCATACTATCTTGTAGATATTCGGGATACGGAGGATGATCCCAAAAGACCGAATCGCAAAAGAAAGAGAAAGATAGATGTCAAACTAGGAGAGATCAAAAGACCCTGGAGCATCCAGCAGTTACGTCCCTTCTACACTCGGTTCAATTTCTATGTAAAAATCTTTGAGATCATGAAATAAAGTTGTCGGAATTCATACATCTATGTTTTTACATGTTTATTATAGTACAAAGCATAAATCCTCCTTATCTATTTCCCAATGATCTTTCAAAATACTCAATGTTAACCCGAATTATGCCTGCGTGCTCGGAGTTAAAAAACTGAATGAGTTTCGACCTAAGGAGGCTTAAGGAAACCCAGATTGTGCCTGCGTGCCTGAGTTTCATACAAAATTCCTTACTTTTTCTCTAAGTATTATCTGACAGTTTTTATGTTGGGTCACTGAAATTAGTAAGTAAAAATTCCTTTAGTATGATCCATATTTCCGAGTTTTGACTGACTGGTTATACCCAGTCACTTGGCATGAACATTATATACTATCAAGCCATTTCAAACACTAAGGACAGTTAAAGCATATAAACCAGAGAACTTAGAAGATAAAGTAATAAAAACCCGGAAAACTTGCAAAGACTTAAAAATTTAACTGCAAAAGTGGAGTACTTATTTACACAAAAGAATAGATAGCATTACAATGAGTATTACATTGTAAGAATAGTAATGTTTCTATTTTCCTATCTTCTACCCAGGACTCAAGCAGCTTCTTCGGGATCCGAGTCTTCGTCCTCGCTGCTAGATTCCTCCGGAGTTGTCGAAATTTCCTCCTCAGGGTAGAAGGTGGAGATGCTCACCATGTTGGCAATCTTGGTGGCGTGGCCTTTGATTTCATCAAAGATGCTGGCCCGCTGAGCGTCTGTGTATCCTTGAGGGATACCTGACGCCACGCGCCAAGATTTGGCGGTGGTATAGTGCATACGCATGAGCCCAAGGGCCATGCACGCACCACCACGAGCCGCAGAGCGGAACCAAGATTCTTTGCGGTTTGCCACCTCCATGATCGCCTCTGAAAGTTTACTAACTTCCGAGAACTCTCCTGATTTGTCGGGAATGTACTTATTAATAAGTAACATCCCCGCAACTTTGAGCGGGGTGAAGACCTTCCCGAAAGCTCGGATTCTTTCGATCCGGGTAAGTTGGCGGCTACCTTCTGTTTCAATCAACAAACCAATGTTAAGAAAAACAGAAGAAGGGAAAAAAGGAATAATCTGGTAAAAGTCAAAATACGTACCGAGAATCCGGTCCATCTCCGTGCCTTCCTCTAGGCGCTGGTCCAGGGCTTTCTCCAGGTCCCTGATGGTGGCTCTGTCCTTCTCGGCGTGGTTGGAGGCTTTAGATTCAGCAATGCCAACAGCCAGTTGACTGGCCTCCAGGTCCTTCTGGAGCTTCACAGTGAGCTTGTGAAGTTCCAGGTTTTCTGGGCGAAGGTTCTCGGCATTGCCGGCATTTTCAGCAATTTGTTTGGCTTTCGCCAAAGAAGCTGAAAAGCAAGTAAAAGGAAGAGTTAAAAACTAGGAAAATTACTTAGAAAAAATTCCGAATGAAAGCAGTGAGATAATTTACCTACTGATTCGGTCAGCTGTTGCTGAACGGATGCCAGCTCCGCGTCCTTATCATCAAGAATGTTACGAAGCGTTTTCACCTCCTTGTTTTTTATGGTAAGTTTACTGAAAACTTCCATGTTGATGTTTTCAGCAGTTTGCTGAAACACGGAAAAGAGACAAAAATGCTTAAGTTAAGAACAAGCATAGTAATGATAAAAGCATTAAGTTAAAAGTATACATTTGGCTTATTGCTTGGGGGCTAGAGATATTACCTGGCTCATTTTTGTCAAGTTCGCCAGATTTTCGTTGAACTCTTTTGCCTAGTCTACAAAAAGAATCCCGACGTGGCAAATGCCGTCCTGGATGACCTACCGAGGTGAAAATACGAAGTTATTCCTAACAATAAGCCCTCCTTGCGGCCAAGGACGGATTAAGGGAGCTGGAGTGAAGTATTTTGTCGCCCACGGATGCATATATCCATGTTCGTCAAATGGCTCTTCCTTTACCTTGAACTCTTTGTCGAAAGTTGGGATAGGTTCCTCCTCTGAAGCACGAGAAGGACCACCCATTTCCGGCACCGTCCTTTCCCTCGCATCCGGCTCGGATGCAATGGGCTAGCTGGACTGCAAAGGGTATTCTTCCTCCCTTGCAGCCATGTTCTCTCCTCCTGTGGCAACTGGGGTGTCAGGGGCTGCAGTAGGAGATGGATGCACCCCTCTGTTAGCAACTGCCTTATAGTTTTTCCGGGCTTTTGGCTTTAGAGTGGTAGGAGCAAGGCTGAAAAAGAAAAGAAAAGAAAAAAAATCCGAGAAATAAAAATCCGAGAAAGAAATAAAAACACATGCGATAAAAAGCATAAGAGAAAAACCTGAGAAATTCTTACCTGGATGTTGCGACGGGAACAACGTCAAGATTGATGACTTCCTGAGTGGTGGCAGGCTTCTTACGCTTCCGCCCACCAGCAAATTTGGCACGCAGAGCGTCCAAATCAGCGTCGGAGGCAAGATCCAAATCAGGAAGAGTTGTAAGTTGTCAAAAAGGACAAAGATCCGGGTATGACCAAAACATCCGAGAAAAGTGAAAAGCGAGAAATTTGCCTAAAGAAAAAAATTACCTTTGGAGCTGGATTCCCAGCATGATACATTTCTCGGCTTTCTTCATATTGATCTCGAGTAAAGATAAATTCATTCAGCCGTTTCTTGAAGTCCTTCTTCACGAAACCTTTGTCCGTTGTCCTCATCTTGTCCTCCGGGCCATAGTATGTGCACATTAGCCGTGTTCTGCGATGGGCTAATGGCTGAATACGCCTTCCAAGCCAGCACAAAACTGTGTCTGTGCCAGTGAGAGGAGGAGAGGCGGATACAAGTTTGGCTATGCGCCGCTTGATCCTCATCAGATCTGCTCGCAGAGTCTGGACCGCGTCCACAGCCCAATTATCTTGGGGGTGGCAGTGGAATTATCGAAAGGTGGAATTCCCGTCTCCTTTCCAGGAAACGGGACATCTTCATGATAGAAGAAGGAACCCGTCCAAAATTTGACGGATTCCGAGGTCTTTATCTTCGGGAACCAGTCCTCCCTAAACCTACGAAGGGTGAAGGAAATGGTCCCACAAGTTGGGAGAGCGCCCTCAGAAGGGTTTCGCTTAACCGCGAAGCAGTATTGCTAGAAATCTAACCTAGGTTCTATTCCTAAGTATCCTTCGAAAAGGGCTTGAAACCCGGTAAGATAGAGAATATAATTTGGTGGAAGGTTATGTGGCTGGATGTTGTAATGGTCAAGGACCTGGAGGAAAAAGGAAGAAGGTGAGAAACCCATATCTCTATTTATATGAGAGGCAAGGAGAACCCTTTCTCCGGGTTCGGCAGTGGCTCGGAGTCGTCCTCCTCATACCGCCATTTCCCCTTGAGAACATACCCTTCCTTCTCCATTAACGGGAGAAGGGATGGAATCACATTACAATGGCTCCAATTCCTGAAGATTTCCTCCGCTCCGGTGACGCCCGCGGCGGCGAGCTCCTGACCGCCGAGAGTGATTTTCTCTTCCGCTGGCTCGATGGTGAAGGGCGGAGATGGCGCGACGGATGACGATGGTGCGTTTTCGGCCGCGGGAGGAGGATCCTCGCGAGCCAAGTTACCGGCGTTTCCCTCCGGCGCGCTCGCAGTCGCGCGCCCGGGAGATTCCAGTTGAGGGTCGATGTTGTTGATTATGTCGTCGATGTCGAGGGCGACGGAGCTCTCCTCCGTGGCACGCGGTGAATCTCCGGTGGCCATACTTGGGCGGCGCGGTGAGGATCCGGACCCTCCGATGATGTTTTCCGGGGACGGTGCGGACACACGAGCTCTGCTCACTCTTGCAAGCTTTGGCTCGAAGGCAATGGCGCTTGGGGGCTCGAAGGGGAAGTGAGAGCAGAAGGGGAAACCGGAGAACCCGGGGCGGCTATTTATAGTCGGAAAAGCGTTGAGATGCGCCACAACGATTTTTTTGACCGTTAGATCTTTGACACGTGTCACACCCAGAAAATCCGGGAAATGAGGGGACGGGGTGATAATTTCTATCTCCTCGTTTCCCGCGAGAATCTGTCAGAGATACATTTCAGGGTTTCACACTGAACCCAAACGTCCGTGATGTCAACACGAATTCATCGCTGACGTTAGGAAGTTCCTTCTCCACGAAGGCTCGTGGAAGAAAAAGCCGGATTCTGTCAAAATCCGAGTTTCGCGTTAAGCATGATTTGGGAAAAAGATGAATCGAGACAAGGCGCCAACATTTCTCGAAAAGAAATGCAAATTGACGAAAGGTGGCAGAATGAAGTCTCAATCCTTCTTGGGGGCTACTGTCGGATATATACCAATTATGGGTATATCCGGCATTGTCCTAAAGAGCCGGATTACCAGGGTGGCCTGATTGGTGATGGATCACGGTCTATTAGGCGTCCCAGTAAGCTGACGCGCAGAAGCCGGATTCTAGAAGAACCCGGACCATGGCCCAGGTGGTGCGGCTTGGAGTAGAAGGCGGATTCCTGCTTTCCAAGTTAGATACTTACCGTAGTATTCTAGGTTTCCTTTCTGTAAGGCCTAACCCGACTATCTATATAAAGCCGGACGGGAGAGAAGAAAGATACATACAATTAGCTAGAAGCCAACTCGCCGAGAAGTTGATCCTCGTCGAGTTAGCAAATCCCAACTCACATTGTACTTTGTATACTTCAGTCTTCAGCCCTGATTTAGTGAGATTGCAGGAGTAGGAACGCCACCTAGTTGCGACGTACCGAACCTGGGTAAATTTGGTGTTCCTGGTTGTCGTACTACCATGTCCCCCCACGTCTCTATCAGTAGTCTCATGGCACCCCCGTCTATGAACTCTACTACGATGTCTCGACACTAGGAGCTGGCTCCGTCCCTGTTATTAGGATACATGTTTTAATTTGCGCAAGACTTCCACATGACGCATGTTTTACAACTATATGTTGAACTTAGCTCTAGGATTACCGATTAATAATCTTATTATGAAGTTTTAGCGCAATAGTGTTCTTTCTATTCATCTAGATAGGTATAGAAATCTCTATCCGCCCCCTAATTGAGCACAAGCAAGTACGATTGGCATTACCATGTCACAGAAAATAAACCGTAGTTTGATACCTTCAGAAATTGGACGCGGAGGAGGAGAAGAAATCCGATCATAAGAGGTGTAGTTAGGAGAAGAAATTGGGTTCGGCTTGGGGGGCGAAACTGCGCTGCAGCCCGCGCGGGCCAGCTCTGTCAGTGACGCGTCGAGAAAACGCGGGAACAGAAACTCCGCCCGTGATCATCTTCTCGGCGCTCGCGCCGGTCAAAAGGATGCCGGAGTAATAGCGTGGCGGCCGGCCAGTGCATGCGCCCCAGTCAAAGGCTGCCGGATTAATGACGGGGCGGCAGCGGTGACACGCGCGGCGCAGTGACTGGCCCGCCAGGCTATAAGAAGGGCGCTCGCCGCTCGCCATTCTCCCATTCTCGCCTCCTCCTCCTCGCCGCGCTCGCTCTCGCCACTCTCGCCGCATACACCTAGCAACGATGCCTCGCCGCCACTCTCCACTGTACTGGGATGCGTGGCCCGAGGAACAGCAGCCGACGCAGGAGGTGGCGCCCGAGCAGCAGCCGACGCAGGGAGCGGTGGCGCCCGAGCAGCAGCCCGCTAGGAAGAGCTGGCGCCCGAGCAACAGCCGGCGCAGGCTGCCCGGCGCTGGAGGAGGGAACGGAGGAGGCAGCCCGTGTGGGCCGAACAGCACGCAGCCTACCTCTCCTTCGAGACCGCGCGGAACGAGGAAGCGTTCCACCAAGTCCGCGGCGGCCTCGAGCAGGCGGCGGCGGCGGCCGAGGCTGCCGCCATTCGGGCATCTCTGGAGACCCACCGCAGGGAGACGGCGGAGCGCGAGGCCTACCGGCAGCGAGCCGAAAACGCGGCGTCGGCCGAGCAGCTGGCGCTCATCGCGCAGTACGAGGACGACCGGCGGCAGGTGGCGCTGCAGAGCGAGCGGCGCAACCGCCCGAGCAGACGCAGCTGCACCGGCTGCGGGTGCAAGGCCGGACGGAGCGGCGGCTCGCCATGGTGGCGAAGGACGACCGTGAAGCTGGCCCCTCCAACCGGCCAGCCTACGACGACCGCGAGGAGGACGACGATGCCTAGAGTAGTCGCCGCCGTAGCTTTTAATTTTCCGCAATGTTTTCTATGTTTTAGTTTAAATTTGTGTCGAATCAATAAAAATTTCTATGTTTTAGTTTAAATTTGCGTCGAATCAAATCTCTGGTTTTTTGGGCCGAAAGTTGGGCTCGGGGGGCGACTGGGAAGCCTGCCCCCCAGGTTCCAGATTAGCGTCGTTTGGCGCCGCGGCGGCGCCGCGCCAAAATGACGGCGTTTTGGGCCCTGGGGGGCGCAACGACTGAAGATGCCCTTAGAAATTATGTACAAGCTTGAATGCGGAGGCGGCGGCGGCGCCCGTCCGGCTGGGGAGCGTCACACACGGAACCCTGGAGCTGGATGTCGATGAGATCGTTCGTCCATCGTGCGCCTAATACGGTGATACGCGTATCAATCCATCGATAGCACGGATTACCTACTTACGTGCTTTGGGCTTGGCCCATGTAACTCAGCAGGCCACCAAATTAGAAAGACTAGTCGCTTGGCTGTATACATATCATACGAATAGGATTAGGCTTTGCTCGTACTAATTAGCAGACTATAAACGTAAATATACTGCTGGCCCCTGCTGCAGGAGGGGGGTGTCGAAGCATGGGTGGGAGGGGGGGGGGGGGCCTGGCTCCTGCTCGCCCCTGGATCCGCCACTGAATAACCGTTTTGCATCAAACAAAATCCAGAGATAATGTTCATGCTCAACACAGGCACCAAATAACAATTATTGAGGTTTAAAATTAATCCTGAAGGTAAATGAAGAGACAGCATGCCAACGGCGATCACGTCAACTCTTGAGTCGTTCCTGACGCGCATCGTCACATCGCCCCTTGCTAGTTGACGAAGGCATGGATCCTGGGCCCTACGAATAAGGGCACCCCCTCTCGCACCTTCTAACCAAGGCCCAACAGGAAGCGCCCTTGGAGTACTCTAGAAGGCCCATGAAAAGCCCACCCGCATCAACTTGCGGGCTAAGTTAGGAACTGTAACCAACTCAAGCTAGGGTTTGTATCCTCTCCGGGTTGGACTCGAGACCTGGCTATCTATATAAAGCCAGGAGAGCCTCAAAGGAGAGGACCAAGTATTACCGCACGACCACAAAAGCCTTGAAACTCGAGATCTACTCTCGATTCGAGCACCTGTAATCGATCTCATCGTTTAATACAGATCAGCAGAAGGCAGGAGTAAGGGTTTTACCTCTTCGAGGGCCCCGAACCTGGGTAAATATCGCCTCCCTGTCTAGCCGACGATTCCACCAGCGCCTATGACATCTCCTAGTCGAAACCCGATAGGGTCACCTGAGGGATTTGCGGAGCCAGAGCTTCGACAATTGGCGCCGACCGTGGGGAACGCGGGCGCTGGATCACCGGCATCTTCGGCTTCATCGACATCCAACTCCCGTTGGAAACCATCGACTACGGCTCCGAACAATCCTGTACGGATCGGATCCGTCATAGTCACGCCTCACTCGCCGGAATCACGTCCGGTATTCGAGGATCTGGAGAAGAGCGTCACCTTGACGTTCGGAAGCTTTAACTTCATGGCAAACCGAGACGGGATCCTCCACTTCTCGGATGAATCTGAACCCGAATCTGGAGCCGTCAACTCGCGCTTCCATGTGGAGAAAAGCGGCGAGTCCATCCGCTTCAACGCGATCGACTACCACGCACTTTCGACAGAGGAACCCTCTCGGGTGCAAAGAACCTCCCGATCTACGCCTAGGACACACGGGCCACAACTGGCCCAAGTCTGCATGGCAGGATCGGAACAGCCCTCGGAAACTGAATATAGCGCAACCGAGCGCGATCTAATCGGCGTCTCGCGGGAAGCCTGGAAAAGAGCAAAGGAATCCATGCGAAAGAGTCAACCACCCGCAGCAGGTGCCACGCAAGAAGACCTAACCGCCTACCACTATCACCTAGTGAGAGCGGCCTCAAACATCAAGGACGCCCGAGCAGATCTAGCCCGCCGCAAGAGAGCGGCGGATGAGTCAAGCCTACGTCGAGCCGAGCTGTCCCTTGCCCCTTCGGTCGGTACCCGACCCGTGGGAAAAGGACCCGCAGCATCAACAAGGGACCACGAATCCATGGCTGGGACCCACAGGTCCACCACATCTTCTTTCATGAGGGTTGACGACGACGGGAACGTCTACCCGCAAACTCCAGCCGCCGCAATTCTAGCCGCGGCCACCTACATGCAGATGAACCAACCAACGGACAGCGATCCTCGGGTGGAACAATACAAGCACATCCGCAAAGGTTTAGGGCTGGCCGCCGCAAGGCTCGCCTCCCAAGATCGCAAGGAACAACTGGAGAAGGCGCGACAAGAGAAGGACAAAGACAAAGACGCGCCCCGCAGGCATAGGAGCTCCTCTCCAAGAAAGGATAAATCGCCACGTCGTGGCCGCGGAAAAGAAGCCCGGCGCCGCGGCGACAGCCGAAGCAGCAGCGAAGACAGCCCGAGAGACAAAGATTCGCGGCATCACAGCAGCCGCTCGAGAAAAAGAAGCAAAGAACCAAGAAAAGATAGCGACCGCGACCGGTCCGGGTACGACGCGCGATCCGATCTCGCCCAGAAGAAAGTGGATAAAGCAAGGGCCTCACGGTACCGCGAACGCTCCTCATCCGGGTCTTCGGACGACGAAACTTGCGGAGCACTTTGCTTTGCTCGCAGTATTCGCGAAGCGCCTCTACCCAAGAGATTCAAGCTCAGCTCGGAGGTGACAAAATACGATGGCTCACTTGAGCCCTCCCAGTGGTTAAGCGACTACCTCACGGCAGTAAAATGCCAACGTGGTAACAAGAACACGGCCATGCAATACCTCAATTTGCACCTGGCCGGAGCGGCCCGCAGCTGGCTGGAAAGAAGACCACGATCTTGCTATGCATCATGGGACGACCTGCATCGCGATTTCTGCAAAAACTTCCAGTCGACCTATAAAAGACCAGCTACAATCGAAGAGCTACGGGCTTGCAAACAGAAAAGTGGCGAATCCACGCGAGAATACATCCAACGGTGGAACACACTCAGGAACACCGCAGGGACAATCTCTGAAGAAGTGGCGATTGAGGCCTTCGCCAAAGGAGCAAGAAGAACCGCGTTTCGAGAAGAACTCGGCAGAGCTGCGCCCAAAACCATAGGGGAGCTCATGGTTATAGCCGAAAAATGGGCCAACGGAGAAGACGCGGTACGCAATGAAAGAACATCATCACCCACACATGACGAAGACCGTCATGGGCGAAGAAAAAGAAGAAAATACTACGACCACGACGATAGAGAAGAACTAGTGGCGGCAGAGTTCACGCGAAGTCGCGACTCCGGTCGTCGTGGAAGTCGCGAATGGAGGCCAAAGGAAGAAGAAAAGTCACCCGAGGAAGACCTCGATGGATACTGCTCGCTACATCTGTTCACAGACAAGCGCACGGGCAAGACTAAGGCAACACACCTTCTCAAGGATTGCCGAAAGTTCATCGGAATCTCGGACGCGCTAGCCAAGAAAAGATTCGCCTCCACCCAAAACTATCCACCGCTACCAGGAGGCGGACAACAATTCCAGCTACCACCGCCACCACCTCCACCAGCCAACCCAAACATGGCACTCGCCGCACTGCCAGCACCACAGCAGCCAAACACGGGAGCAAATACATACCCGACTCCGCACGGACAACTCCTCGGGATGATACAGAAGGTATGCCCCTCTCGCAGAGCTCAAAAAACTAACTCGAGACAAATATGCATGGCAGTGCAGACGCCACCAACGAAGCCCGAGTACCTGAAGATGGCCGAACAGCCAATCACGTTCTCGAAGGAAGACCACCCGCCACGAGTCTATCGACCAGGACACGCCGCCCTTGTCATTCAAGCTCAAATTGGCAATTATGACCTGGCCCGCGTATTCATGGACGGCGGCAGCGGCATCAACATCATCTACGCGGATACACTCCGTCGAATGAACAAAAACCTGGACGGCCTAACGGAATCAGAAACATCCTTCCACGGGATAGTTCCGGGCAAGGCAGTACGTCCACTCGGAACAATCAACCTCGAAGTTGTGCTGGGCTCCCCACGCAACTACAGAAGGGAATTCCTGGACTTTGAAGTCGTCGACTGGCCCTCGCAGTACCACGCCATTCTTGGTCGAACAGCGTTCGCCAGATTCATGGCAGTACCACACTACGCGTACCTGAAGCTCAAGCTACCTGGCGAATACGGTGTTATCACCATCGACGGCGACTTCCAGAAGTCAGACAAGTGCGACATAGAATTCAACGAAATCGCGAAATCTTTCGGGATGCAGGAAGAACTTCAGGAGCTGGCAAAAACAACGGACCACTCCGTTATGCCCCTCACGAAGAAAAATGCACCTGAGCTGGAATTCAGTGCCAACAGCGACACTCGCAAACATCAAGTGCACCCGACAGATTCCGCCAAGACCGCGATGGTCTCCTCGACCCTCTCGCCAGCATAGGAAAGCGCGCTCGTCAAGCTCCTCCGTGAGTACTGGGAGATTTTTGCCTGGCAGCCTTCAGATATGCCAGGTATACCCAGGGAGTTTGCCGAGCACTCACTCGAAGTTTTTCCCGACGCTAAACCCATCAAACAGACGACTCGAAGATTCTCAGAGCCCAAGCAAAAGGCGCTTGGAGAAGAAGTAAATAGGCTGCTAGCCGCCAAGTTCATTAGGGAGATCAAGATATCAACCTGGTTGGCAAACCCGGTGCTGGTCCCCAAGAAGAATACGGATATCCTTCGGGTGTGCATCGACTACACGTCATTAAATAAGCACTGCCCCAAGGATAACTTCCCTCTACCACGAATCGACCAGATAGTGGACTCTACGGCAGGTTGCCAACGTCTCTCCTTCCTAGACGCCTACTCGGGATACAATCAGATCCGAATGAAAAAGGAAGATGAAGAGAAGACGGCATTCATCACACCCCACGGTGTATACTGCTACACGACAATGCCCTTCGGGCTGAAGAACGCAGGCGCAACATATCAACGTTGCATGCAGAGATGCCTCGCCAATCTCATTGGCAAGAATGTACAAGTATACGTCGACGACATCGTCATTAAAACTCGAGTAGAGGACACACTCCTTGAGGACATCAAAGAAACATTCGACGCCCTCAACGCATACCGGATCAAGCTCAACCCGACAAAATGCGTTTTCGGCGTCCCTGCAGGAAAACTTCTCGGATACCTAGTTTCTGCCAGAGGCATCGAAGCCAATCCGGAGAAAATACAAGCTATCCTCACCATGAAGGAGCCCACCAATCTACGCGGAGTTCAGCAGCTCGCAGGGCGATTAGCCGCCCTAAGCAGATTCATCGCACGATTGGGAGAGCAGGCGTTACCCTTCTACAAGTTACTGAAGAAAACAGACAAATTCGAGTGGACACCTGAAGCCAAACAAGCGTTCGCAGACTTGAAACGATCACTGCAGAGCAGGCGCGTTCTCGCAACACCGCAAGAAAAGGAGCCACTCTTTCTTTACCTAGCCGCCACAAACCAGGTCATCAGCACTGCAATTGTAGTCGAACGACCTGAAGATGGCAAGGCATATGGAGTCCAACGCCCAATATATTACATCAGCGAGGTACTCTCGCCATGCAAGCAGCGATACCCCCACTACCAGAAGCTCGCATATGGAGTTGTCCTCACAGCCCGGAAGCTCAAACATTACTTCCAGGAACACGCCATCACAGTGGTTAATGATGCGTCACTCGGGACAATCATGAACAACCCTATGGCATCCGGAAGAATAGCGAAGTGGAGCATCGAGTTGGGCGCTTGGGACATCACCTATGCGGGCCGCAACGCAGTCAAGTCTCAGGTTCTTGTGGAATTCATCAGCGAATGGACAGAACTACAAACACCCGGACCACCCGAGTACACAAGCAATTGGATCATGTATTTCGACGGGTCCAAAAGAAACGAAGGGGCAGGAGCTGGAATCGTTCTTATCTCGCCTCGTGGAGACAAACTGCACTATGTCCTGCGACTAGACTTTCCACCTGACGACCCAGCATCGAACAACGACGCGGAATATGAAGCACTGTTGCACGGAATGAAGATGGCGATTGCTTGTGGAGCTACCCGGTTGATGATTTATGGCGATTCCAACCTCATAGTGCAACAAACAATGAAAGAATGCGACGCCGTTGCTGAAAACATGATCGCGTACCGCGACATGTATAATATACTCGAAGGAAGCTTCAAAGGATGCGAGTTGAAGCATATCGCAAGATCCAGCAACGAAGAGGCGGATAGACTGGCAAACATGGGTTCCACGAATACACCCATACCGCCAGGAATATACTTCGAACGGATGGTCAAGCGATCGGTCAAATTGAAGAAAGCTGCAGAAACACCGGCAGCGCCAGAAACAGAGGTCAGCCCGCAGGTCGCGCTTATCGAGCTTATTCATAATATATCACGACAGGTTTTTCTGGTCGAGCCAGTCTGGACGCAGAAATATCTCGACTACCTGCTCAATAAACAGCTCCCAGCCGATCCACGCGAGGCTCGACAGCTAATCAGGCGTAGCAAATCCTTTCGGGTAATCAACGGAGAACTGTACAAGCAAAGCATCTCGGGCATCCTTCAGCGGTGCATCGCACCCGAAGACGGCAAAGAGCTACTCCGGGATATACACCAGGGTGACTGCGGACATCATGCTAGCTGGAGAGCAATACTGGGCAAAGCCTTTCGAGCAGGGTTCTACTGGCTAACGGCAGCCAACGATGCAAAAAACCTGGTCGACAGATGTGGCGCTTGCCAGCGATTTTCACCCAAGCCACACGCGCCAGCTACAGAGTTGCACATGATACCCATCGCCTGGCCCTTTGCCCAATGGGGGCTTGACATGGTTGGCCCACTGCGCAAATCTACTCCAGGAGGGTACACACATTTGCTGGTCGCGGTCGACAAATTTACCAAATGGATCGAGGCTATGCCAGTGACTTCGGGTAGCGCCCAATGCGCAATTAAGTTCCTCGACTCCATAGTATGCAGATTCGGGGTACCACACGACATCATCACAGACAATGGTACGAACTTCACCGCAAAGGAGACACAACAGTTCTGCGAGGAGAAAGGAATCAATCTGAAGTTCGCTTCCGTCGCCCACCCGCAAACTAATGGCCAAGTCGAGAGATCCAACGGCTTAGTTTCAGCTGGAATCAAAAAGAGATTGCTGGATCGGCTACATCCCGCTGCAGGACATTGGGCAGAGGAGCTACCCTCCGTACTTTGGAGTCTCCGAACAACTCCCAATAGGTCAACGCAATATACACCATTTTTCATGGTATACGGGGCAGAAGCCGTCCTCCCCGAAGAGGTTCGATTCAGCGCCCCACGAGTTGTAGCCTACAGCGAAGAAACCTCCAACAAAGCTCTCGCAGAAGATATGGATGCACTCGACGAAATCCGAGACATCGCACTCGCAAGATCCGCAGTCTACCAACAATCACTGCGCAATTATCACAGTCGCCGCATACGTCATAGATCATTTGTGGTTGGCGACTTGGTGTTGCGACTGAAGCAAAAAGAAGGACACAAGCTCGAACCTCCTTGGGAAGGACCTTTCATCATACACGAAGTGATCCCAGGAGGAGCCTATCGACTGAAGAATCCAGAGACTGGAGGCATATACTCCAATCCGTGGAATATCGCGCAACTGCGCAAATTCTACCCCTAGGTTTATTTTGCAACAATAAGGCTATACTAGCCAAACTTGTAGCTCGAACACATGACTTCTCAGTCATAGCAATAAAGACATGATTCCCCTCATCATATTTACCCGACAGCTTTCACAGTTTACTACATGCTGAAAAGTTACAGGTACAAACACCCCATAAAATACACGGGGGCTACACCTACAAATATGCATCACGGAAAAAATTACAGAATACAAGGTGGCACACCTTAAATACAGTTCCTACAAACTCAAGACAAACATACAGGATATTTACATCCGATCAAATCAGTCAAAACGCTGGGCATTCTTAGCCGCCAAGACCCTATCCACTTCTTCAGAGGTCATTTGGATAATCTTCTCGGCCGCAGGACGGACAGCATCATAGTACGGCGCAATATCTTCGATTGCATAATCTGGACGCCGAGCTACGGAGTTCAAGTCTATCTCTGGTTGCCATATTCGGACAAATGAGAGAGCAACAACCGCGCCGCAGGTCATCTGATTGCGAACGCACGCGCGAACCTCTCCTTCTCGCCCAAATAACCTGAGAAGATAACTCCAGTCTTCGGGACCTCTCTCGAGTGGATAAAAAGCAGCATTCACCGCAATCAAGGCTTCGTGGAAAGAACCCACGAGAATTCTCGCCTGGCGGACTCGAAACTTCAAGGTGGCCATTACAAAACCTCGACTGCGATCAGACCAAAAGTTACTCGCATGAGGATTTGTGTTGTTAGCCCCTTGGTGAATGTGGTTTTCCACCCACTGCTTTTCTTCCCTGTCATCTGGTCTCACAACTAAGAAGCAAACGCACTCAGTAAGATCACAAATACAGCAGAGGAAAAGGCATAGGGGGCTACACTACTTACACAGTAAGTCCCTTGCAATCGAAGACAATTCACCAATCAGAAATTGCTCGCGCTCAGCCGCCAATTTCTGCTTGGAAATCGCCACGTCAGCGACTCCGCGCAGTGCTTTCAGCTTACGCTCGCCTTCCTGCACCTTATCACGAAGACCAGCTAAAGTGCCCACGGCAGCCACTAGTGGATTTACTGGATTACCACGTCCACTCGAAGATTCAGCGGCAGACACAGTCGCCTGGAAGGAGTACACGGAAAAGAAATGAGACGCCCTACTAGAGTTACTTCTAGTCGCACATTTGACTACTCGCTCGGGGGCTACTCCCATCGGGAGCCAAGGCATACACAACAAGGACGAATTCTAAACGCAAAACGCTTCGATTAAAGATCAACAAAGGTACGGGAATGCATCCCAAAATTCGTTACATCCAAACAACAGAAACAAAGGAAAAAGAGTCTACGAAGCCACGTTGGTGCTGCCACTAGCGGCAGTCGACCCTCCCTTCTTCCGAGCAAACATCTCAGATAATTTCCGAGCAAGAACAGTGGCTTGCTCGGAAAAACGAGATAGCCGTACCTTCTTGCCCGTGGAAGGGTCGACCGGCATGGACGAATAAGCCTCCTCCAGACCTTCGACTCCGTTCGCCAGAGCGAATTGAATCGCAGTCTTTGCGCCAGCTTCTGATTGAGCAACCGCAAAGGCCTCCAGGAGATCGCCTTCCGAGAAGACCTTCGACAACTCGCTCAGCGCAGGCGCAGGAGTACCGCTGGCGACAAGACGGCCATGCACTCGTGCCAAAGCTTTGGAAGCATTATCAATCAGGGAAAATATTCCCTCAGAATGCCTCCTGAGCTGCGCGAGAGTGTCGGTCAGCACGTCCACCCGCTGAATCCCAGGAATCTCCAGAGGAACATTCAGAAGATCTACGGACAGACAAAATGATGCTTAGCAAAGATCAGCAGAATGAAAAATTCAAAAACCTAAGATACTTACCCGCAAAGCGCTTGGCGAGAGGACGAAGGAACGCGACAGTGTCGTTGTCAGCCTTACTGCCGGCCTCCTCCAACTCCTTCACGGCCTTCCGCGACTCCGCAAGCTTCGTATGGAGTTCCTCCGATTGCTTGCGGGAAGCTTCCAGTTCTTGCCGGGTAGTCGCCAGTTCAGCTTCCTGGGCAGTTACCTGCTCTGAAAGTTTAGTCTTTTCAGACTCTGCGAATTCGGCTCGAGCTGCACAAAGGATGCTAATCAGAAATCAAGAATGGATGACACACGAAAGCCAAGGAGATAACGAAACTTACCTTTAAGGAGGTCGCCTTCAGATTTGAGTCGGCTAACTTCTGATCGAAGCGACTCGCAATCTGTTTCGGCCAGAACGACGCGGCGACCGATCGCCGCAAGGGAATCGACGAGCGACTGTGAAAGCACGAAGATAAAGAGTTAGAAGAAAAGAGGTTTGAGCCTGTACCCGATTATTTACAATCGACTACAGCCTCGGGGGCTACTCCCATCGGGAGCACTGCCGTGCACCCGAAGAAGACAAAATAACGGAGAAGTGAAGAAAGAAACTTTTGAGCCTGTACCCGATTACTTACAATCGACTACAGCCTCGGGGGCTACTCCCATCGGGAGCACTGCCGTGCACCCGATAAAATTTTTACTGGGCAGATCAAAGAGATAGAAGATTACCTGTCCGGTGGCGCGGGAGAGTGGATCCGCAGAGCTATCCGTCGCCTCCTTCGAGACCGAAGTTCTAGCGGCGAAGCTAGGAATCTCCCGCCCCATAGTCGCAACATCAGGCGCAGCCTTGGGAGAATTCTGGACGGTGCCCGCGGTAGGAGTCTCATCCGCGTCTTTTGCCTTATTCCTCTTTTCGGGAGGAACAGCAGCGGCAAACCTACTCGGGCTGATCGCCTGCAAACTGCGTTAGAAAGCAAGGAAACATCAGCATAGACAAGCAAAGATTGTTCGAATAGAAATACGGAGAAAACACTTACTCGTCATCCTCCTCGTCTTCATCCAAATCATCCGCGTTCCAGGCGGCTGCGAATGGGGCCTGAGGAGGAAGAGATTGGAGCGGAGTCACGAAAATCGGAGGCGACGTCTCCAAAGATTTATCTTTGGAGGTGACTTCATCGTCATTCACCCGACGACGCTTCGGAGGGACGTCACTCGAGTCCTCAGCGTCATCCGAAGAATCATGCTCAGAACTCGAAGAGGCGTTGGCCACGCTAGTGTCGACCGCACCGTCCTGGTGACTTGACTGAAGGCATGAGGCATCATCACCAGCAACGGGCGGATAGCAATTTGCTACAGCTAGGCTCTGCAGAAAAAAAGAAGACAAAGAAGATCTTATCGGCAAGAAAATTCCAAAGATGGAAGTAAAAAAAAAAAAAAAAAAATAATAAATAAAGACAGAAAAACTAACCTCAGCTGGAGGAGGATTCGAAGCAGAATAAGCCTCGACTGAGCAATCGGGGTATTGCTCCCCAACTTTCAGTCGAGTGATGGCAGCAATCTTCTTCTCGAATTCTACATTCGAAAGCTCTTCTCTGCTCACTCGACTGGGATCTTCTGCGCCTTGATACTCCCACATGGTGGAAGGCCTCTGCTGCAGCGGCTGGATCCTACGCTTCAAGAAAAGGCCGGCCAGGTGAAGCCCGTTGAGCACTACTCCCGAGGTCTGGTCTCGAAGAGCAGCAATTCTTGCGAGCAGGGGCGCGACCGTCTGGGTCTCCTCGGCTGTCATCTTGTGGTTCCACGACTTGCGCCTTGTCAGAACTGCGAGTGGGTGGAACTCGACAAGTCCGCCCGAACTGTTGTCGGCGACGTAGAACCATTTCTTCCGCCAGCCTTGCGCGGAATCGATGAAGTGCATGTTGAAGTACGCGCTCTCGTGGCGCGCCTGGATCCCGAAGCCACCCGTACGAAGCGGCTCGCCGGGCTCGGACTCCACCCGCGATTTTTCGCGGAAGATCCGGATCTTGAACAGCGCCTTCCAGAGCGCCCAGTGCGGGCGAATGCCAAGATAGCATTCGCAAAGCGTGATGAAGCACGCGATGTGCTGCACCGCGTTTGGGGGAAGATCGTGAAGCTGTATGCCATAGGCACACAGCAACCCGATGAAGAAGGGATGAAGGGGGAAGGAGAGGCCCCGAGTCACGTGGTCCACGAAGACCACGCGTTCGTTCGACTGGGGGTTAGGTACCTCTTCTCTTTTCCCGAGGCGAACACGTTTGTCCGCCTCCGCCGGTAGAAGACCCTCCCGCTGCATCTCCTTGATGCTCTTGGCGGTGGTGTTGGGAGTGCGCCAGTCGCCGGCGCGAGTGGCGAGGGGCGCAGAGGGCTCGCCTGATGCCGAAGTTCCAACGCCGCGTTTCTTCCCACCGGCCATCGTTCGCAGCGGAAGCTTGAGCGCGAGGAAGTTGAAGACGAGTGCGAGGAAGAAGATGAGCGCGAGGTGGAAGACAAAGACGGAAAGCGAGGAAAATTTCACTGCGGCGCTAACACCCTTATTTATATACGGGGTAAAGCAATCTCAGCCGTACGATACGCAACGTGGCACCTATCGCAGTTGCCACGCGTAAGGATGAAACGAAGCGGCGGCGTACGCTGTTTCGTGCCACGATCTTAACAAAAGATCGTGCGCATTTACTGCGCATTTCGCGTAAAAAACGGGAGTGACGTCTCGTTTCCCGGTCAAAAAGCTGACAAGGTGGGCCAGTTTCTGCTGCCACTCCGTCACGTCCCATCGGGAGAAGAGGAGCACGCCTTGACGTCATGGCGTTCGTCATTCCGAAAGGAAATTTTTTGCGAATGGAATTCCAAACGCGAAATTATCTTCGCACGAATATCTATTCCTTCGGATAGAACACATTCTTTCCATGAAAAAATTCATGAATCAAAGCCTCTTCGGACAAGAGAAACATGCCTTACACACGAAAACTCTTTCGTACAGGCACAATTTTCCAAAACATGAAAACTCTTTCATACGGAGCCAACATTTCCAACACGAAACTTTTTTCGTACGGAACTCATACCAATCTAATCGGGTAGAAAGAACCCACCTTATGCGTGATATTTACGCATCACAAAAACCTGGATTGTACAGCCGACTAGGCACATCCGGATGCCATATTCTTCGAATATGAAGGTAAGACCCAAAAAGATCTTTCTTTTGGGCCTGGAATCGCACTCGAAAGCTGCGTCCTCCGGCATAGTTCCGTGTCAACAACACGAAGAAAAATCCTAGCGGACGCGCCGGGTACCCCCTTAGGTTAAGTTCGACTCGATAAGTCCACAACGGCCCAGTCGTAACGATCACCTCATCGGATTCGAGTCGGAGGTCTCGAATCTGTGTAGGCCAGGAGTGTTTTTGCCCTAGTCGCAATTAATTGGCCCTGATCTCTCGGGAGAGCCAAGCCACTGAGCCACATCCTTCTGCTAATATAGCCGCAAAAACTGGCACTAATGCTGCTCGATACTCGAGTATTTTTATTCAAGAAACAGGGAACACACCCTTCGTAGGCAACAACTGTCGGGCTGAACTTCTAGAAGGAGATCAAAGAAAAGGTCTGACCGTCTACCCGACTGAAAATAAATCCCAGTCGAGCATACGCTCGGGGGCTACTGACGAAGGCATGGATCCTGGGCCCTACGAATAAGGGCACCCCCTCTCGCACCTTCTAACCAAGGCCCAACAGGAAGCGCCCTTGGAGTACTATTACAAGTGTGAGCAACTGAAGCAATATCAAATACCTAGGTACTACTACGAGAAGTAGTATTGTATACACCAATAATATGTTTATATAATATACCTTTGACGTTACCCGTCTTCTTATCTGCCAAGTATTTAGAGCAGTTGTGCTTCCGGTGACCCTTTCGCCTTGCAGTAGAAACACTCGGTGTTCGGCTTAGGGCCATTCTTGGGTTTCTTCTTAGAAGGAGCAGCTGACTTGCCACTCTTCTTGAACTTATCCTTCTTTTTCTTAGCCTTCTTGAAACTTGTGGTCTTGTTGACCATCAACAGTTGATGATCTTTCCTTATGTCTACTTCCATAGACTTCAGCATTGTGAAAAGCTCAGGACGAGGCTTCTTATACCCTTGAATTTTATAGCTATATACAAAACTTCTGTAACTAGGTGGGAGCGGCTGCATGATTCTATCAGTGATTAGCTCATCGAAAATAACATAGTCCAGCTGAGCAAGGCATCGGATGTAGCCACTCATGCTTACAACATACTCACTGAAAGAGTTGTGCTCCACTATCTTACTTGTAAAGAACTTTTCAGATATCACATGTCTTCCTTCATGAGTCTAAGTCTAAAACATAGTTTTCAGCTCTTCAGCCACATGATAGGCGCTGCGATGCTTAAAACGCTTTTGAAGATCTGGTTCCGATGAGGACAGTATTGCGCAAGACACTATAACATGGTCATCGCTGCGAGATTCGAAAACACTTGGTTCAGCTTGAGAAGCAGCATGAGCGTGGATTCGCCTACGGTGAATCAAGTACATAGGCCTTCTTTGCACCGGTGAGGATGATCCTCAAGTTGTGGTGCTAGTCGGTGAAGTTCGCTCCAGATGTTTTTAGTATTTCTTTCTCATGTGATGTAATACGTTGAAATTAAAAATAGCTACATTAGGGCCATTGATCTACAATATCATTTGCAATTCTGTTCTTAAATATCACACCTAGAATATTAACTTGTTAGATATATACTACCTCCGTTCCATAAAAGAAGCCGTATTTCGCTTCGTTTGACCGAGTCTTTGACCAAGGATTACACATTTAATATGCGACATATGTGATACAACTCATAATCATAGTGAAATACTTTTGAATAGGTATACAATGATATTAATTATATGTCAAAAAAATAATATATAAATAGACTAATTATTGGTCAATGTATTGGTCAAAGCAAACTAAATACGCCTTCTTTTGCGGAACGGAGGTAGTAATGAGCCGTTGCAAAATGAAAAAGTTGGTTTTCAACAAGACTGGATTTAGTCCTTATTTTCTGCTCAGAATCGATTTTAAACAATTTTCGGTAAAACATGCATAATTTTCTCATACGGATTTTAACGCATGACCAGTCAAATTGTTTAGAAAAACCACGTGCATATGAATGCATTTTCTGAAAAATCGCCCTACCTTTCCCTATGGGGAGCTCTGCCCCTGTGTATATGCCAACAAACAAAATTGTTGTCAACATTTTATTTCTTGTTACCATGTTCAGATTTTATGAAAAAACAGTATCATATCAAAGGGCCTATCCCAAGTCCATATTATCCTCTTCGTCGTTCATCGATGCCAGATCATAGCTGTGATCAGCCGCTCCTTCCACTTGGCCGCCACCATACTGGGACATCAAAGTGATCACATGTGGCTTCTTGTGAGAGGATCCCAGCAATATCTGCCCTCGTCTTTTCATGTTACCCTTTGAATCTGCAGAGGCCAATGTAGAGTTTGCTTAAGTGTGAAATAAATGAAGTTTAGATGCCACTAAGTATTAACATCGCACACAGACGGCTAGACCACAACAAATTCTCGTTCGAGGAGCTTACTAACAATTATTTGGTGATTGTTTTTCATTGTTAACAGGACAAATCAAATTATTGTGATATTAAAAAAAAGGGGTTCGAAATCAAACTAACATATGTGCTTGCATATATTTAGCTCCACCACGTATGCTCTACTGCTAGTAATCCCATATCAAGTTGTAACCCATATATGTATCTTATCATTAATAGGGAGCGAGAGTTTTGCAATTGAGGCGAAGTCCAGCCAGGAGATGGTAGTGAGGTTGTAGGCGAAGTCCTAGAGCTAGCTAGCAATCTCAAAATTTGTTGAAAATGAGGTACCTCCGGGTGGAGCGAGATGCTTGGAGATGGTAGTGAGCTTGTAGGCGGAATCCATGCTGCCTCCTCTCTGTGTGGTGTACTTGGCTACACGCTCTATCTTCTTGTTCTTCATGTCAACAGCAATCACGGTTGACTCGCGATCGCGTAGAGCTAGCCTAGCCTTGGCCATCAGGTAGATAAAATGACCATGGTGGGAGCTGAGAGTTGGGTGGGCAACAAAGAAAGACCCAAGGTCCAGTGCATCCGAGGAGTCAATATCAGCCGATTTGACCTCCCCGTCCTTGCGAAACTCTGAGTCGCCAACCGACATACTCCATGTAACGGCAGTCCAAGAATTCACACCCGTGCTGCTGTCGTGGATCTCAAGGTCGACGAACCTGACGCGGTCGTCAACAACAGCGATATCCCGGGAGAAGGCCGAGGTGCTAACACGGATAGGGAAGTTGTCGCGCGGCTGCACTGGCTTGGGCAGCCGGATGTAGCGAAGCTGCCTCGGTGGCGGGCTTTCCTCCTCATGCGGCACGTGCACGTCACAGAGGATGATACCCTGCGATAGGTCGACCCAAACCATGGTGCCGGCGATGGTGATGACCCTGTCGGAGCTAAAACGTCGAGGTGGCCGTGGCTCCTGTGGAAAAACAGTAGGCTCGCGCGTCCAAGATTCAGTCTTGGAATCGTAGATGAAGAGGTCGTAGTGCGCGATTCCTGGTTCCTCCCTTCGAGTATAAAGCGTGGCGATTTTATAGGCATCGTATTCCTCGTTGTTGGTGTCGGGGATGAAGGGCGGTTTGTGGCTCCTGGTACGGTAGCGCAGGATGCCAACCTCGCCCTTCGTGAAGTAGCAATATTTGTCCCATGGAAACAATCCGGGTTCCGGGTGGGGAAGCAGGCCTAGCCTGGGCAGTTCATGGCCGCCACGGGTGGGGGCATGGTAGACCAAGAAGTTGTAGTCGGTGGATCTGGCTATCCAATTCCTGCCGTGCTTCACGCAGATGAGGGCGAGATTGCCCTCCGTGGCCAGTATGAGAGGCTCATTGATGAACTGGGTGCGTTCACCGCTGGTGTAGGCTACGCAGAAGTAGGAAACGTGCGGCGGCGGGGTGAGGCAGAAGGTCACCTGTAGCTCCTCCAAGTTGCCCGCTATCGTGGTGAAGGGACAGCGAGCGGACGTGTGGTTGCTCTCGTCGATCATGTAGGCGGCGCAGTCGATGAGGGCTTCCCCCTAGTCCCAGGAAGCCCTCTCATCCTCTTCCGCATGGCCGCTTTCTGGCGGCGGGCGCAGCGACTTGTCATAATAGCTAGACACGGGAGGGAACAAAGATGGAACGGACATGATGGATGGTCTTCTACTACTAGTAGTAGTATGTATATATATATTGGAGGTTCTTGTTGCTATTGGAATCGGATGGACCCGGAGAAGTTGTAGTCGGAGTAGGAAAGAATCATCAGGGATAAGCGAAGCCAAGTTTACTGACCCCTAGGGTTTCCAGCCTCGTCGTTGAGTTCTCTCGGTTTCCTACTCGACCGCGATCCCCAGTCCGTCTCCGAGTTCGCCAAGTAATGCTACATCTATGGAAAGTTTACTTACCGAAGAGGATTATAGGACGATGTGGCTAGGAGTGGTGGGCCGTGATTTGCTACACACGGTAATAGCTAGACCGTGGCGGCGGACGCAGGGACTCATGTCATAATAGCTAGACACGGGCGGTAAGGACATCTCCAACGGGCCTGCTCATTTGCGGATCAAACTGGTCCGTATTTTATCTGTTTGAGCAGCCGTCCGGGCAAGTGTCCGCGCGGATTTGGGCCCTGCACCCTGCGGGGCTGCTCATTTAGTGGCTCGGACATATTTTTTCCTAAGTTTTTTTCTCAATGATACTTTGAGCCTAAAAACAAACACAATACTAAATAAAATACGAGTTATTTATTACTCCCTCCGATCCATATTAATAGGTGTTGAAGTGGATGTATTTAGACATGTTTTATTGCTAGATACATCCACTTCACCACTTATTAATATGGAACGGAGGGAGTACAAATTTGACCGTTCAATAAGAAGACAAATAAGTCTTAATTAAAATTACAAAAAAAATCTATTGGTTTTCTACGAAGTTCCAGATGTGTTGCACCAAATCATTCCGAAGTGTGCGGTGGGTGTCCTGATCACGCAACTAGTACTGGAAGTCGATGAAATCCTCAAATGTTGCCACTCCTAGCTGGGGCTCCACGTTCTCACCCTGAAACAACCAGTTCTCGTCGTAGACGCTGTCATCGCGCTCATCCTCTATGATCATGTTGTGCATGATCACACAAGCAGTCATCACCGACCACATAATCTCCGGGCTCCATGTTCTAGCAGGTTGGCGAACAATAGCCCATCGAGACTGAAGCGCACCAAAAGCACGTTCCACATCCTTTCGGGCACTCTCCTGCTCTTGGGAAAATCGCTTCCTCATCTCATCTTGAGGATTGGAGATGGTCTTCACAAAGGTAGCCCACTGGGGATAGATACCATCTGCTAGGTAGTATCCCTTTGTGTAGTGGTGGCCATTGATATCATAGCTCACCTCGGGGGAGTTGCCTACGGCAAGTCTGCCAAACACCGGAGAGCGCTGGAGCACGTTGATATCATTGTGTGAACCTGCCATGCCGAAGAACGAGTGCCAAATCCACAGATCATGCGAAGCAACTGCCTCGAGAATAACAGTGCACTCACCAACATGTCCCTTGTACTGCCCCTGCCAACCAAATGGGCAGTTCTTCCACTCCCAGCGCATACAATCGATGCTTCCAAGCATCCCAGGCCACCCTCTGCTCTCGTTGATCGACAACAGCCGCTGAGTGTCGGGAACAGTCGGTTCCCTCAAGTACTCCGGGTCGAAGACCTGAACCACAGCTTCACAAAACTTGTACATAGATTGCAGGCACATGGATTCACTCATACGCAAGTATTCATCAACCAGATCACCAGCTACTCCATATGCAAGCATCCGAATTGCCGCGGTGCATTTTTGATAAGAATTGAAGCCAAGCTTACCGGTGGCATCGGTCTTGCACTTGAACCAATCATCGTAGTCGAGCACATCGAGTCGAATGCGGTTGAAGAAGTCCCTTTTCATCCGAAAACTGCGCCGGAATAGCTTGGCCGTGTACACCGGATTGGTTGGGTGGAAGTAGTCATTCCACAGCTGCATATGGTCGGCTGCTCTGCCCCTTTCCAAGCCCGGCGCACGGCCGGGAATGGACCCTCTGAACACCGGCCGCATCCTAGCGATGTGGTCATTGACCACGAGAGTGGCAACGAGGATGTCGCTCTCGCCCTCGGAATCGGACTCCGACGAGGAAGAGTACATGATCACGTTGTTGAAGAAGAACTCGTCGCCGTTGTCCGCCATTTTTCGGGCCGAGGCCGGGGCAGGCACACGGCCGAACACCTTGTGTGCGTCCGTGGAGGCGGGGGGAGGTGGACCGGGCGGTAGGCAGGCCGGCGAACCTCCTGCGGGACAGACGGCGGCATGGCGGCGTGAGAGAGAGGTGGGGGAGGTGGCCGTCGCCGGCGGGGGGTCGAACGGCGGTGGTGGTCGCCAAATCGGCGAGCTAGCGGCGGCGAGGTGGGTCGGGGGCGGCGCGGGAGGGGAGGAGGGGGCGTTCTGTGCGGGCCAGGGGAGTGTGTCCACGGGACACTTTGTTGTCCGCGGGGCTGCTCAAATCTGGACCAAATTTGGTCAGGATTTGAGCATCCGGGGACAAAAAAAACGGACCGCGTTCCGTATGAGCAGCGCCGCAGGGGCCTGGTTTCGGCCCAGGCTGCTCAAAACGGACCGGTCCGGGGCTAAGGGCATCTCCAGTCGTTGCCCCTCCCCCCCCCCCCCCCCAGGACGCAAAAACCCGGCCTTTTTTCGCGCCGCGGCGCGAAACGGCGCTATTCTGGAAACTGGGGGGGCGCGTTTCCAACCGTGAACCCAGGACGCCCCCCCAGCCGGCGATTCGGCCCAATTTGGACAGGTAGAGATTTGGCACACAAATAATTGAACTTTTGCCACCAAATAAATAGAGTTTTGCCACACAAATAAAATAGTTCAACAATTTAAACAAAATAAATAAATTACACTAGGCATCGTCATCGTCCTCAACATTGCCATTCCCCTTTCGCGCCCAAAAATGCTGCACCAGGTCATCCTGCAGAGCATGGTGTGTTGCAGCGTGTCGAATCTCCCGGCGCTTGGTGAGGAAGTATGTCCATGATGCCGGCACCTGGTGATCAACATCTGCAAGAGGGCCCTGCCGGTAGTATGGTGTGCTTGCCTCACTGTCAGGCACCGGGTCATCCCGCTCACTCTCAATGATCATGTTGTGCAAGATAACACAACACTGCATCACCTCCCACATGTTGGACTTCGACCAAGTCATAGCTGGGTACCGGACAACAGCGAATCGAGATTGTAGCGCACCAAATGCCCGCTCAACATCCTTCCTGCAAGCCTCCTGGCACTTGGAAAACCAAGCTTTTGCGCTTCCTGGGATAGGGTTGGAGATGCTCTTCACAAATGTTGCCCACTTCGGGTAGATGCCATCTGCAAGATAGTACCCCTTTGTATACTGGTGTCCATTGATCTCATAGTTCACAGGGGGGCATGGCCTTCGACAAGCTCGGCAAAGACATTCGAGCACTGCAAGACATTGATGTCGTTTTGACTTCCAGGCATACCAAAGAATGACTGCCAAATCCTAGATCGTACGAAGCCACGGCCTCGAGAACCACCGAGCACTCTCCTTCCTTTCCCTTGTGTTGGGAATATGCCCTAGAGGCAATCATGTTGATGTAATTCCCACTGTATTCATAAAGTTATTAAGTTGTCCTTGTTTTGAACATCTGATATATGTCATTGAATATGTGATTCGATTGTGGAACTATATATTCATGTTGTTCATACTAAATTGTCCTTGCTCATTTAGGTTGTGATGGACACACACCCTAGACTAATGTGAGTGTTGGCTGATGACACGGTTCCACTTGTCATGGGCATGGTGATGCCATTCCAACGTTCACGGACTTGGCTAAAGAGTTTAGCAAGTCGGACTGACCCACATTGAGATGCAACGATCAAGTCGTCATTTGCATGTCTCAATCAATGTAATCCTTAGACCTGAGGTTGTCGCACAATCCGAGTTGTGGATCACCGACTTAGGTTCTGTCAAACGTTGTTCTGTGACAAGGCAACTATAAAGGCAGAATTCGGGTCCAATGAGAAGCAAGCTGCGTGATGTGGATAATCAAGATGGGATTTTGCCCCTCAGAATGGAGAGATATTCTCTGTGCCCTCTCGAGTGATATGATTCAGGAAGCATGGCCATGCGCGACTCAGTTAAGTGTTAACTGTGTCGGTTGACTAAGAGTTAGTCAGATGAATCACATGTCACAGATCGAGAAGAGAGTTGAGCTATTTAAGGGATGACGATAAATCGCCTATAGCTCGACAAGGTAAATCGTGAGGCAAAAGGGACTAAGATGAATATCACATTGAAAGATATGTCGTCATGACTCAATGATACTTGGGAGTCGGCACGTTCTGCTAGGAGCCGCTACCGATTGATCGATTGGGAGTTGGACTCCAATCGTGTCCAAGTCGCCATGAGCCTACAGGGTCGCACACTTAAGAGCGGGAGCAAGTATTGGTCGGGTTGGACCCGAACCGGAAATGGACTGGTTTTGTGAGTCAGACTCACAGAGGGAATGGGCCACAAGTGTTGTGAAGCCCATTACCATACGCTATATAAAGAGGGGCGCAGGTTGCCCAGCGGGCACGTTAGTCCACTCTCCCATGCGTTGGGAACCCCAACCCCACTCAGTCCAGCCGCCGCACCGGACCTAGCAGTCCGCCGTCGGAGCTCCTCCTCGTACGTGTGGATACCGGCAGGGGTGCTGTACGTTCAGCACTTCGACGTTCGAGGGATTGGATCGGCCAGACCGGATCGTGGGACTGCACTGCCCCGACGCGCTGCATCGATAATCCGCACCTGCGCGTCTAGTGGTAATACTCGTGGCCTTCTACCTCGGCTAGATCTTGGAAGCATCACGTAGGAAAAGTTTTTGTTTATCTCTACGCGTTCCAACACCTTGTACATCCCCTGCCAGTCAAATGGGCAGTTCTTCCATACCCAATGCATACAGTCGATACTGCCAAGCATCCCAGGAAACCCTCTTGCTTCATTCTCTGCGAGGAGACGAGCAGTGTCTTGCGCAATGGGTGATCGCAGGTATATTGGGCCAAAAACTGTAACCACTGCCCGACAGAACTTGTTCAAGCACTCGAGGGCCGTGGACTCGCTCATGCGCAGGTAGTCATCTTGTGCATCTGCGGGAGCACCGTATGCAAGCAACCTCATGGCCATCGTGCACTTCTGGATAGAGGTAAAGCCTACCGTGCCGGTGCAGTCCTTCTTCAACTTGAAGGAGGTGTCGAACTCCCGGATGGCATGCATGATCTTGAGGAAGAGCGTGCGTTGCATCCTGAAACGACGCCGGAACACCTTCTCGTCGTTGGTGGGATCCTCGGCTAAGTATTCGGAGTAGAGGGTGCAGTATCCCTCGTACCGCTGCCTCGGCCTGCTCTTGCGGCGACCGGGCTTCGATCTAGTGCGGCGCGGCGTGGCGTCCTGGGCCTGTAATCCGGCCAGGCAGCTCAGGACGAGCAGGTGTTCCTCATCGTCGATGGCGGCCTGGTCTTCCTCGTCGAAGAGCTCGGCGAGCATCTCCTTGGCGTCGGAGTCCATGCCTCGGGCAGAATGTCGAACACCTTGCGGGTGGTGGACGCGGTTCACCAGGCACAACCCCCTCCGCTGCGGAGACGCGAGCAAACGGCGGCGACGATGTGGCGGAGAGGCCTGCGGTGGTTTTTCCTCGCCGCTCGTGTGTGATGGCGGCCGGCGGCGGCGACGTGGGGTGTGATCGGCGGGATCGCGACGGCGAGGCGAGCGAGAGGAAAAGCCGAGTCGGGGTGGGGAAAGTGGGTCAAATAGCGCTCCCTCGCCGACAGCGCTGGCCCACGCGCGTTTTTCCTTCCGCCCCCCCCCCTCCCCCAGGCCGAACCCAACGGGCTGGGTTCCGCCTGGGTGCGACGGCGCTAAATTCGGCTGAAATGGCGCTTTTTCGGGGGGGGGGGGCGACTGGTAGAAAACGGCGCTTTTCGAGCAAAACGGCGCTCTTTTGCGTCCTGGGGGGCGCTGGGGGGGACGACTGAGATGCCCTAATGAGCAGCCCCGCTGTAGATGTCCTAACAAATATTGAACGGACATAATAGCTAGACACGGGCGCAGGGACTTGTCCTAGTAGTTTGTATCTATTTATCCAAGGAGGTTCCTGTTGCTATCGGAATCAGGTATTGGATCTCATTATCTCAAGTGACGTGTGTTGAAGGTATAATTTGGCTGCTAGGTATTTTTTGGCCCAATTAGTATACATGACTGGGGCTAGATTATTGGTTGAAATATATACAGTATTTGGACTTGTTTAGTTCAAAATGCAGGCTTGGTTATAGTCT